>VKOC01020677.1:0-11071 GCA_009364415.1 Spea multiplicata
ACATTTCACTGTCTTTTTGCCTTACCAGAATTACATCTTGGATAGCGTCCTATTACCTAAAGCTTACCATCTCCATGATTGAACTTTTGGGTATTCCACGACTCCCTGTCCATAATTCCTATCACAGTTGACAATGCCACAGTCCAACCAAAAGACCAAGTCTAGATAATTGCAACTTGCTCCTAACTCCCATCTTTCATCACTCCAATCCATTCTCAACATTGCTGCTTGGTCCCAATGTCCAAAGAACATGGTCTCTGAACTCCACCTTGGCACCTGAAGCTTTGCTGTTCTCACACATCTAGATTAGTGCTCCCACTAACTAGCAACAATCCCAGACATATATTTTACCATTCATGGGCCTGATGAGCTCTCAATGCATAAGTGAGCAAGGAGCTCCACGTCTGGACTCATTGTTTGGGGTGAACCCTAAGAGAACCCTAATCTAATCTCACACCACTCATACACATTTCCTCCATCTAGAGATTTCTTTGGTTTATCCCCAAGTGGAACAGTTCCCTTATGCAGAATAAATTTGCCCTTACATTTAAATTCTGGACAGCCCCTGTGGCAAGATTAGACTGATATGCTGATGGAGATTTACATTAAATAGGTTATAAAGGTAATAGCAATGAAAATTGAATTCCGCAATTTATCGTATGAACCGCAAAATAAAAAAATAATCATTGTAAAAATTTGAATTACATTTCATAAAAAATAATTAATATAATGGAAGGAAGCAGCAATATAATAATGGAAAGAAAACCAATCCTGTTTTCATATAATTAAACTTAGTATTTAATTGCTCTAAGTGATTTACGTTGCATTCTGCCTTCACTGTGTGGCTAGCGTTCAAGTCACATATGAGCTATTAGTCGATACACGTCACTGTTGCTACATTTCATGCTACAAACAACAGCTCGATTTAGTTATTATGTGTTTTTTTTATACACTTGAAACTACAAACACAAGGTGAGGGCTGCTCAATCCCAATGCAGGTTTCGCCAAGTCCTGGTTCACTATTTTTCTGGTTTCTAGTTGCAAGTGTAGGATATACTGTATAATAAGTGAACCAACACTATTAGCTGTTGTTTGTCGCAATTAAACTATATTTGGAGTTTCCCTTTTTACAGTTCGGGAAAAATGTGTAAAAATACTAATAGCTGATTTGTACTCACAACTAGAATGCTAACGATACATTGAAGGCAGGGTCAATTAAGGAGAAGCAATTAAATAATTAATTCGATAAAAAAACTGGCTTGATTTTTTCACTACTGTTTACGTTGTTGCTTCCCTCCATTATGTTATTTTTTTGGAAACATAATTAAAAGTTACGTATTATCATTATTATTTTTTTTTGTGGTTGATTTACCTGTATTAAGTAGGTTTTTGTTACTTGAAGTAACAAAAAAAGTGCATAAAATCATGAGTCCCTTAGCTTCTGATTTGTCAGTGTGACGAAAATGCTTCACAGATAGAGACTCATGGGTAGGGGAGTACTTGCGTGAAGCATAGAAATAATGAAGTGACTGTTTATGTGAGTTTTTACAACAAAATCTCATGCATATTCCGTACAATGATAAGACAATAACTAAACTGCCTATTTAATCCTTCTGTTGAAGTTAATACTAAGTTCTACCTAACTTTCTGTGTCAGATGTACCGGTATTCCTGCCAGCTTCTGCTTCATTGCTGATATAGTGTTAGTAGTCAGAAAACAGGAGACAAGTAGAGTCAATTTAATACCTTTATCAGGTGAGTAGATTTACAATGCAAGCTGCCAAGACCTCTCATCTCTCTTTCTCAGGCATAGCATAATATATATATATACCGTATTGGTTCGAATATAGTCCGCACCCGATTATAGTCCGCACCCTAAAAGTTTGGTGCTAAAAATACACCTTAGTGGAATGGTAAAACAGTATTTAACCTAATACACAGGAATACATGTATTTTATCATTTTTGGTATCTATTATGCAGTTAGCATATGTTATATACAAACAGAAAACCAATAGCCATTTTAAGGTCCCCCTGTTAAATCATAATGCACCATACTCTGCTCCCCTAGATATGCTTTATGCCCCATAGAAATACCAATCTGCCCCCTGATATGCAGAGAGAGAGAGAGAGAGAGATTTTGGTCAACTTTGTGGGAATAGTTTGGGGAAGGCACTTTTCTATTTCAGCATGACTGTGCCCCCGTGCACAAAGCAAGGTCCATAAAGACATGGTTGGATGAGTTTGGCGTTGAAGAACTCGACTGGCCCGCACAGAGCCCTGACCTCAACCCCATCAAAACCCACCATTGGCATGAACTGGAACTGGATTGCGGGCCAGGCCTTCTCGTCCAACATCAGTGCCAGACCTCACAAATGCTCTACTGAATGGGCAAACATTGCCCCAGAAACACTGCAAAATCTTGTGGAGAGCCTTCCTAGATGAGTGGTAACTGTTATAGTTGCAAAGGGGGACCACCTTCATATTAATGCCTATGTATTTAGAATGCAAAGGCTTAAAAGTCCCTGTTGGTGTAATGATCAGGTGTCCCAATACTTTTAGAAGAAACATAGAAATATAATAGCACATACTAGCACACATGAACTAACATAATTACACACATACATAGTAACACAGCAACATACCTAAATACACATTAACATACTTACAAACACTATGATACCTACATACATATACTAACACACACATACAGCAACATACTTACACACAATAACATATTTATTCACACTTACACACACAACCAACCTACCTCTGTTGGCTCAGAAGTTGGAAGGGTGCTTACAGCTTTTCTGCACCTTTAAAGTCCTCACATGCTGGTGTCTGAGCACCAAGTGAATGTAAATGGCAAGGAAGCAAGATAAAAAAAGGGAAGCAAGATAGAAGACAACAAGGAAATAAATATCGGTAAGTGAGGTCCAAAAAAAGAGAACAAAATAAATTGCCGAAAGGGAAGTAAAGAATAGAACAGAAGGAAAAACAAGAGGCAGAAAAGGGAGCTTGCTAAAGGCTAAACATCCAGAAAAGGAGCCCTTCCTGGTGTTATTGCTTCCTTCCAGGAGTACTGCAGCCCTATTGTCATGTTTAATGCATATTGGAGTCCTTTACACAGGAATGTGTTATTTACTCTCACTAACTCTTCTCCCAGCTGCCTCTAAAAAGCAGGGAGCATTTGTCAGTTCACTTCTTGTAGATGCTCAGTAGAACTCCCAGTCTAGTCAAAGGTAGTGGCGGCAGCCAACCAGGTAGAAGGGTTGAACTTGATGGACTTAGGTCTTTCTTCAACCTTATGAGCTATGTAACATCAATGCAATGTGAACAAAATGTTTTGCTAGTACGTGCGATTGTTCTTGCTCATCCACAACCTTCTCAAAGGAAAAATACTTTCAACTGATCTCTTCTTTTATACAGTTACCTTATCACGGCATTCCCCCCTCTTTTGAAATATGCGTCATTTCTTTACTTTGTTCAGGCTCCTATATTCCATGATTCTGTCATATCACCTCTGAGTCATTCCTTGTGGAATTAAGCAGTCAAATATAAAATATTATTTAAAAGAAAGATTTATGTTAAAATTGCAGGAAATCAAAATACAGATTTACACAGTTCTGTAAATAATGTTGTATTTGTCAATGACCAGGAGATGGCAGCAAACTACTAAAACAAAAGAAGCCGGCATTACATTTTATTTCTAAAGCACCTTGAGATTCCAAAGAACAGATAAAAAAATGATAATATGCAAAACAGAAAATATTAACACACTAGGGGAGATACTTGTATAGAAGTTGACTGTAAAAGTTTTTAGCATACCTAAATTAATTTATTAAAACAGTTGTTTTATTTGCCAATCAGTTTAGATCAGAGATGCCATAGTAGACTAGTAAAATATTTCTGTAGATCCTGTAAAACACAGTGCCGCATAGAGCAAAGTAGATTAGCATTGATATAAATCAGGCTTTCTCTCTTTTTGTTCAAATAAATATGCTTTATCAGCAGACACGACATTTTTGTCAGTCACCTGATATTTTGAGTGACCTTCCCTGCTCAAACGTTACGCTGAGCTGATTATGGCAATGCTAATAAAATCTGTTCCTCCAAAGACTTTCATTATCCTCTCTGGCTTGGTGATGACCAGTGAGCCATTTCATTGTTTACTATAAGTAGTTTGATAACAGTAGTATAATAATGAGTCAGTGTTTGTCAAGTGGATTGGGCTACGATAACAGCAAGAACATATGCAGCTGTCTGAAAGCATCATATTATGCAAAAACTACAACTTTTAATTCCTTAAAGACTGGGCTGTTTTTCCTTTTTCTACCCTTTTTACTATAAAAAATAATAAAATGAAAAACACTTTTTATTTGAAAAATCTTTTACTCATCTTCAAAAGCTAATGAAAAACCCTGCTAACTAGATTCTAATACTTGTCCTAAGTTTAGAAATACCCAATGTTTTTATGGGTTTTTTGCAGTTGTAGGGCAATATGCACAAGTTTTTTCCAAATCTTGTAATCTTACCCATGTCCTATTTTGGGGCATCTTTGAAATTTAGCACTTTCCATGAACTAATTTTACCACCAGCCTTTGCCAAAATATTTTTGTTACTTTACGTCAGCTATGAATTTACAGCTTTTGGTATTTGTCATTTCCACACAACACAAAAACATGTTTTTAGCAACATCTTTCAAGTACAATGATACCACCCATTAACGGGTTTGTTTGGTTCTTTGAGGGTTAAAGATTCACATATGGGTGAATTTTGACATCTTGTCATCCTTCCTCCATGTCCTATTTGCGACATCTTTGAACCTGGTAAATTTAATTTACCTCGTCAAACTATATGTATTTTTGAAAAATACCCCAGGGTATTTCAAATGATGCTATTAAATTCTTTCCATGCACTTATTCTACTACTTGCTGGAGCATTTAACTTACTCACAAATTCACTTACTGGGTTGCAAAGGCATTACAACTCATCTGACAAAGCTTTCTAGCAAAACACGTAATTGCATGTTTAGGTCACTAAGACGAGGAGCCATACATGGTGTTAGGACTGACCTGGCTTCACGTCCCACAGCATCCCGCTCTTTGCAAGCTGCTCGGTGGCTGCAATCCCAGTTGACATGAAGCAGCTTTGTCGACCAAGCGGCAGACCACGCTTGCATGTTTTTTTGCATGTTACCACATTTTTAATTATTTTTTAACTATTTTTTCTTGCTTCTGGTCGCATTTCAACAAGACATTTTTAGCTAAATTCTTTTAAAGCAGGCGTCCACCACCATATTGTATATGTTGCACGTGGACGCTCTGCTTAGGGATCATACGGGCCCCTGGTGCAGTTTTCAGTCTTTCAATATCAAGGCATTACATCAACACCATTTGATCAAAGAAAGTGACTTTTAATTGCTTTTTGAGCTCATTTAATGCCGTGATGTGCTAGGCATTTTATTGGTTGTTAACGGACATTTTTTTCGTGAAGTGTCTGGCATATCATTGGTCATTAAGGGGTTTAAAAAGAAAACTGTTTGTATCTAATTGCACAGATCTAAAATCCCTTGCTCCTTTGCTATTATGTTGTAGCGAAGACCAAAGACATTGGATCATACATCAGTTGCCTCATCCTACACTAACGCAAATCAGCAGGCAATGAAATAAAAATTTATGCCACGGTACTTTTATGCCACGGTACTCACACGGGCAATACTTCGCCAGCAGGGTATTGAGTTGGTGTTTGGCCCTATTTGACTTGTCCTAGACGCATCTCTGCTTTCCCTCAACATCAATGTTGTTCAATTTAACATTTTGATTTCATTAAATTTAAACTTCTAGCCAAATACTAAATTAATTCAAATAATGCATGTATCATAACATAAACATGTAACATAAAGTAGGATGGAAATGCTTTGTTACCCTAGATACCCTGGTGCCTATAAGCTGAACTGCAAGTAAAACACAAAAAAGTCTTAGGTAGTTTTTCAAGATTTTTAAATCAGAAAAGCCCTGGGGGAATCCACCTCATTCTTCCCGGTACATCTGTTACAGTGGAGGCTATATATCCTATATAAAGTATGGTTCAAAGCCTAAGAAGTGTTATAATCATAGCGATCAATGGAATGGTCCAGTAATCAAAAATATTTAATTGATTGCTATGGTGATATGACCAATATCCATCCTTATTATATATATAGCCAATATAATTTGTGAGATAAAAGCTCTATTCTAGATATTTTCAGACTGGGGAATGTGAGAATGCAGCTGTGCAAAAACCGAAATTTCTCATTTAGAGTTAATTTCTCATTTACAATAGCAGTCATTTTTATTAAAATACACATTTATTCTTCATATTAAATCCCTTTAGTATTGAGGGGTTTTAGTTCCCTAAATATTGAATTAATTTGCCTTTTTTACTAGACTTGTGTAAGCCAAGCAAAATCGATTCACACAAATTTTTCAATTTGCTTTTTGCCATGTTCCACAAACCAGAAGGGAATTCATGATCACTTGATAGGACACTCCTGTTCTAACAGTTTACCATTATATATCTGACAGCAGGAATCCCAGACATGTTGCCTTATCTTTTATAGATGTACTGGTACGTCCATATGGTAGCAAACTGGTTAAAATATCATATCGCTTATACAACACAGTTTCTTTGTGATACTCAAAGGAAATCATTAGAGAATTTTCATTGTTTTCTCCTGCTTTGACAAGGTTACCAAGCAGCCGTACCTTCTCAACAGCAGAGCAAGTTGCTCCAGGGACTAGAGAATGAACTAATATTTTGCTCCCAATAGAAAGTGCATTTAAAATTCCCACTGTTGTGGCCCAGCTGTTCCATTTAGACAAACATTTTTGATCTTATTGTTTCATCTGAGGGTTTTATTACATAAAACGCACATAAGATTACATGACTTTTGGTTTCTATAGCAACAACCTATCATATTTGCATTTGTGTTTGCGTTGTTGGCTACAAAAATTACGAATACAAAAAAACTAAATGGTTAAATAATGAATTCTGGGAGGGCCTTTGGCATTGAGCAGCACTAGGGATGCATACCTCCCAACCATCCCACCTTATGAGGGACAATCTTGATTTTCAGGCTCAATGAAGATGAGTGTTGCAAGGTGGCTGGACAGGGTAAGGTCAATGAATGGTGATGCCCTGGTCCCACTTTTTACCATCCCCCCTAGCACCGTCTCTATCCCTCCTCCCAATGAAGGTGTCCTAAAATGTTGGAAGTTACGGGCATGTTTCTGATACTGCATTTAGGTACACGTGTCAAATGCAGCATAAGTAAGGCAGCACCTTTAACACTTATGTTTAATTTGGAATAAAATTAGATCATTTGTTTTCAAAGTAACTATAAAGCAAACATGATCAACCAAATGAAACGGCATTTTTACTGGAATTGCCATGTTTTAAAAGTATGCATAATTTTAGTCATTTAGTGCTTACAGATGTGTTTTACAGTTTATGCTATAATAAAGGAAAGGTTCAAGAGGTGCAGCCATATATAATAAAACAAAACAAAGCTAGAATTCCTTGCGGAATGCCTTGATATAGAGGTGTTTCAGCAACACGGTTAGGAGACATCTACCATATTGTGCACAGGGAGGCTCCGTTGAGGGGCCACATGGGGCCCTAGCAGCTGTTTTCAGTGTTGCTGAATGCCTCGACGTTCAAAGAAATTGGTCGTTAACTGTCCGTTGTTCTGTGACATGCCAGGCACGACATTGGTCATTAAAGGGTTAACAAGGTGAGTAGCACATACTTTGAAAGAAAATAAATAAAACTGGATTCAAAACCACCACTTGTATATTTTAGTGCAACAAATGAAAAGAGGAGAGTTCATTTATCTGTGTAGTCAGGGAGATGTATAGGAAACTGCAAACTATTTGTCTGCAATTTTCCATTTTTAGATTCCACATTCATGAATTCATTTACACTGAAAAGCTGCAGTTTCTAAGCATGCATAGGGAGAAATAAACTTGTTGATTGCTTTATATTAATACCCATTGCCGGCATTAGCTAAAAGTTCAATGATCATTTAAAGTAGATTTCTTACACATGAGTTTTGAGCTAATAATTACCGGAAGATGACTCGGTAACTAAGCAGATGAGAATGGTTTTATTCAACTCTTAAATATCCTAGTAACCAAAGAAAGGGTATCTTTTATTTAGTTCCAGTGGCTATTTTAGAAGAGGTTTGTAAACAATTAGTAAAGTTGATTTCATATAACATTTTAATGACTACAAATTGCTATGATTTGAGAAGTATGCTTCTGCATTCACGGGAAATGTTACAAAAGATTTTTATGGCGCACGCTTAAAAGTCTCTCAAGACAGAACAATTTTAGGAACTTTTAAAAACTAACATTAACACTAAAAGGTGATTTTGAGGAGGTGTTAATTGGCATAGCACTAAATGCTAAATCCACTTCTTAAAGCTGTGTTGAAGGACCCCACTCTCTATATTTATGTGTCCTGTTTTGGATTTACATGACTGTGTCACTGAAAAATGTGGTGGAATGAGTAAAATTGCTGCTCACTTATATTATGGGTCAGATAAACAGAATTTTGCCCAAAATATTATCAGGTGGTACAGGGCCACCTTTAATATTAATTGGAACCTGAGCAAGCATTTGCTTGGGTCCCCACACCCCTTGGCATACCCCCAACGTGGTTGCCCCTTCCACATCAAACCCCACCCCCTCGAGTCCATTTTGTCCCCTCTTCACTGTACTACACCTCTCTTTTACTCCCTTATGTAGTTCAGGCATAGATCAAATAACCAACACATGGAAACACAGCATTGCAGGTATAGATCAACTGAATTAAACATACAAACCCTGTATTTATCTAAAATTGTTTACCACCTAACTGAAGGACATGGCCTCTTGTTCAAGGTTAGATTTTTTCCCTTTTTATTCTTTATATAAAATATGTTAAATGTTGAAAAGTTTTGAGGGGCCCAGTTCTTATATCTTGGCTCATTAAGATTGGGGGTATGAGAGCCGGAGCCAGATTGTCTCAAATTCTTCCTTGAGTAGATCCTTATGGATGCTTGCAAGGTCAAAAATGGTGAAGTTCTGCCTTGTACAGTGTGCCTTCACATTGTGCGAGGGAGCACTGGTATGAAGGTATGTGCAAGCACAGACTTCTTTTCACTGTTTTACATTTTTTAATGCTACAGGGCCAGTTAGCAAGGAGATCAAAGATCAATATAAATGCTATATGTGGAAACCCAGCATGAGGACCCCCTGCTGATTGGCACCTTGGGCACTACAAAAAAAATGGGGCCAGTTCTGGTGACATTGTTTCAGAATATCACCTTCAAATTTAGATGGTGTTATAATTAAAGCAGATCAAAGTCTGAATATATTACAGACAATATGAGTGTCACAGTGATGCACACAGCAAGGAATGCAACTTATTAGATCTGTTTGGAATTTATGTATATGTGACATATGGCTAATTACATGTAAAGCAGCTAATTAATGGATGTTAAAAGAACAGATAGATCAGCGTTTTATGATTAATAAGGAAAGCATCAACATATTCCATGTATCCATTTACCATTATAAATATACGTTGACTGTAGGAATCCACATTTAGACAGATGATTGATCAATAGACAGACACATGCATATCCTAAATGACATCGACAAAACTTTGCATGTTCAATCATATTAAAGATGATCTGTCACTTTTCCCAACTATTATATGTTAAGTTATACACAATAAATAAACCTTTAAAATGTGGTTTTTATGTATGTGCCATGGAAGCACCCATGGTTGTTTTCTGTTTACAGGATGTCCCTGACTATTCCTCACCTTTTGGTAAGTTGTTCGTCCTCTTTCTTAAGGTATTCACATTTTGTAGGCACCGATTGTTCCTTGCCACTGTGGCAAGGTTGGGATGAGAGGCATACTACTAATTTTGCATAGTAAACCACACTTTGTCACACACATCAGCTTTCTTGAGTTTATTACAACAAATGTATTCCCCATAAAAACCCATAAAAATAAATGACAAAAAAAGTTAAATTACATAAAAACAGCAAAGAAATTTTTATTTCATGTAATTTAACCATTCCCGGCGACATTAATGCCTAGGTCTTAGATGACAAAATAATTATTTCAGGACAAGACTTGTCATTCATGGGTATGGAAAATGGTGTCTTCTAATGCTATACCTTCTTCTAGAAAGGTTTTAATTCTTTAGTAGGTTGGCATGGTTTCCCTTTAAATGAGAATGGCCTGCCTGCTTGTAAGGAATGCGTGTCTTAGTCACAATTACCGTTTCATTGTTTGTCTGAATGGTGTGTCTATATAAAGGGCAGGAGAGGATTCCTCTCCGCAGGAGACACAAAGTTGCTAAAGGACTACCAGATAAGAAATCCTAGAGCTGGGAACCCTGCTTTACAAATTTACAGTGAGTAGTACCTTTTTTAATATTACTTTCACATTATGATCAATGAAGGAAATGCGAGAACAGCAAGTGTGTTTGATTCTGTGTTTGTATTATAATATTCAGTTTTTTATAAGGTTGTTTATTAAATATGGATAAGTGATGTTCTGCTTGTTATCACAAGTAGTGCTGTGAAATATGGTAGCACTATATAAATCAAATAATAAAGTACTAAGTGAAAGCATGTTTTTGTAACAACTCCTGTTACATATATGAAAATAAATATTGAAAATACAATCACTAAAGCTTTCAACTTAAAAAAGATCCCCTTTATTAAAAAGATATCCCAGGGATTCTTATAGAATAGAGAAAATCCAATCAACATACCTAGTCCAAAAATGCTTTGAGACTATTTATTCAGCTGTAAATAAGCTTTGTAGCATAATATATATCTTTTGGAATATCTTATAGATATCTTATATACCGTAATACTTATAATTATTAAAATCGCTGTTGTCCCAGAGTTAAATTGTTTATAAGTCACCAGATCTTACCTAAGTACAGAGATTACTGTAATATTGGTGTAATAACCACTGCAAAAAATATTTTAGTAAAATTCATTTTCCATTGATATGCTATTGTTTT
>VKOC01020682.1:0-16392 GCA_009364415.1 Spea multiplicata
TTTCCGCATGAAGAATGTCCTGAGTGGGACCGTGTTGTGCATCTTGTACTTTGCTACAGTGGAGAGAATTCAAAATGCAAATTCTGTACAAAGGCCCTGTTTGTGCCACATTTCAGCTGTGACCTTATCTGACATTACAAAACCAAAGCATGCTGCGCTCCCCTATGTTTAAAAACATGCATGAGGGCTCACCGATGACAGAGTACATTGCATTGTATATAGATATTCGACACACAATCCGCAGCAGCTACTCGTGACGCAATAATCTAGATCAGAAGCAACTATTCGCTCCTGATAGCATACATAATTTCTTTTTAATTGGCCATAAAATGTTAATCTGCCTTTCCCATTCATAAGACATGGAAAAATAACAATAAACCATTATCGCACCATTTTCATACCACTTTCTTGAATATTTAAGTAAACGAACAAAAGGAGGAGCAACATCTTAAGCGCAAAATGATAGTAGTATTGTATAATTGCAGTTGACCCTTGTCTCTTCCCCCCTCCCTGCTTGCATTAATTTTTCTGTTTTTCTTTCCTGTGTATTATACTTTTGTGTTATTTACATTTTTTTTTAATTTTGACAATGCTTAAATGTTTCAAGCCCGACTTTAAACTATAAATCAAAAAAACATTCAGTTCCTCAGAATTATTTATGTTAAATGTTTCAGGTGCATTTTAATGCACGGCTAGCTGAACCAAACAGCTTTAAACTCCAAATCACAGTAATGCTGTGTGTAGCTCCTGGCGCCATATTGAAAACAATTTGATATATTTCTTAATTTTACACACATTTGATTGTTACCTTTTCAATGCATTTGGCTTCCTCTTCAGAATGATGCATAGATTCACAACATGCAGACACGTCGGCAGAGTTGACTTTTCCTGTACCCGCATTTTTGCCTAAATGGAACTCGTTCCCAGCCTGGTTGCACATTTTGGATCTGTTCAGATCCTGAAACTCCTTGTAAGAGACTCCAGAACCTGGGGCTTTCTTGGTTTGTAGACTCCTGGTCAGTGTAAACTTTGAGTTTCCATGCTTTTGCACCTTAAGTACTTCATGATCTCGCATGGTGTCGGTTGCAACTGGAATCTCTGAATGTTTACAGCTTATAGGAGTGCTACAAAAAATAGGCAAGTTATTCTCAAAGGATGGTGTTTCCTGGGTCATAACAGGAGAAAAATATTTTTCCTCTGTAGATTTTTTTTCCAACATCTTTCTTTTGAAAACAACCCTGATTATATGTAGAGGGTTCTGTCTGCTCCTTCTTCAGCTCTGTTTGCCCATCAATGCAATATGTCAATGTCCACAGAGAATCTTTCCTACATTTGATACATCTTGAAACACTTTGGATGAAGTTATCAATGTCAGAAGAGTCTTCAGGAGTGGCTGGTGTTTCTCCGTTATACCTTGTATAATGCCTGCTGCCATCTGGTTTGGTAAAATCTGGAGTACTTGGGTTGGCCTTGTGTATTTCAGAATTTAGTGAATGCTTTCTGCCGTCTATCATAAAGCCGTTATCAGGTTCTGGAATTGTCTCATGTTTTTGAACAGCCATATTATTATTATTATAAGAAATGGACAACTCGGGCAAGGATCCTGTGTGTGAACAGCTCCGAACACCATAACAAGAAGGCATGCACTCAATACTGAAGTTGGAGTCCGGCTCATCTTCTAAAAAGCTGTTCTGGCTTTCTTCACTTTCTACGTTTTCATTCCTACCGTCTCCAATGTTTTTTTTGGGTAACGGTTTCAACATTTAAATGCTTCTGAAGCTGTTAGCAGATTTTTTATTGGCGACACAACATTCCCCTGCTGCCTGATCGCTCCATAAGACCGACAATGCAGTGTTAACCCCTTCAATGCCGCAAACACACACGCCATTTCAGGGGCTAATACTGGTTTTGTCCAGGGCTCTGCTGCTGTCGGTCCAGGCAGACCAACAAAAGCAAAAAAGGGTCCCCCCTACAGGAGTGATCAAACTGGCTCCTCCACACAATTGACAGTTTACCATAACAGCTTCAAGGACAAGGGTCAAGGTTTCTGTGGTCTCCACATGAGTGTGGTGATCAGCTTCAACCCTCCCCTGCTGCCCGATTGCTCCATTAAGAGCGATGGCGCAGCGTTAACCCCTTCTGCGGCAATTGTGTATGACGTGATTGCGGCATTGCAGGGGTTAATATTTGTCTCCACAAGCCTGTGGGGACTAAATATCAGTCAATGCTGTGCTTCTATGGGGTATCAGCATTGGAAGAGTGAAAAAAACAAAATTACAAAAAAATAACAGCACTGCCATGGAAGTCAAGGGTGTTTCCAGGTTAATTTCCATGAGTTCAGTACTGTAACATCTAATCCTACCTATAACTATCCACCAACACGATCCTTATGTTACCCCTTATGCTATCGGCTAACCCCTATTTTCACTAAACTGAAGTAAGGGGGTCACTGAGGCTCTTTTCTGGTTGCTTTTGGGGCGTGTCATTCATATTTAACCCTGTAAGTGCCAAAATAAATGAAAATACCAGGCATATGAGGTGTTTCCAAAAACAGGACAAATACCTAAATACACTTTTGGTGTTTTTTTCCCCATTTGCACTGGTTGTATATAGTTTTTATAGGTAAAACTTTGAACATTTTTCCTTTTTTCCCTAATTTTCCCACAATTTTACATATTTTTCATACTAAATTATGTTTTATATATATATATATATATATATAGAATTATTTTTTTCAAAAGAAAGCCCTACTTGTGGTGGAAAAAAACAATATATGTGGGGGTGCACTAAATGATTTTGCGGGCAAACTTTAACAATACATTTACTTCACAGCACAAACCAGCACAGAAGAGCATAGAATAACGTGTCAACACTTGACCACACTAATGCCAGATATAAAATATTAGGTAAGGATGGACTAATATAATAATGAAACTGCAAATGGATACACAAACATATCCCAGTCAATTCCTTCTGGTTTTAATAGATGCACCTTTTTGTGAAACAAACTCATCAGTCACTCCATATCCAGCTTCCAGTGACACAGAGTAGGCTTGCTAAAAGCATTATGAAAAATGCCGTGGATATATCCCAATATGTTTTTATATCCCTTAGTAAAATATATATGTACATTGCATCTGACGTCGTCGTTGAGTTTACCTGTTGTAAATGGCAAAGAGTGTATGATGTCATCTTTGTCTACATGTTCCACTGTACGGAATGATTCATTCTGTAAGAAAAAGCCACAAACCCTGGTCACAACTGTAATATAAGCCACAGTTTAAATAAATATAGTCATTTACTTAATATTCCAGTCTGCATTTGTCTTCATCTCTCTGTTGAAGATATATTACAGTTTGATATAGAAACGCAGAAACATAGAAACAGCAAGGACGTACTTGGCCTTGTCTTGTACAGCTGTACACACATAATTGGTATCTGCCAGGACAGAGTTAATGTAAACAAAATCATGCTGGGGAATAAAAGGTAAGTTAGCTGCTTGTAGCCACAGACATTTACATAACACCTTGATTTATATAGTTGTAGGCTACCAAAATCAGTTATGTCGCTAATTTATGGTTTTAAGCCGTTTCCCCCAGTAGGATCTACTATGCCACAAAGCAGATTGTTTGTTTCAGTACCGCAGAGAAACTAATTTGTTCCTGCAAAGCTTGTTTTCAAAGGATGCAAAATGTTCTATGTATCCATTATCTTGAACCCCTTTGTGATGAGGGACGTAATAGTATGTCACAAAATTCCGACAACTTTTGCCTGGTCTCCAACCTGCTAACCGGGGCCAAAATTAAGGGCCTCAAGCTCAGCGATCTAATATGTGATCAAAAGGGGAACTTAAATGCCCAAAATTATGTTCTGACATTCCCTTTCCAGTGATAACTCCACTCCGATGGAGACCCAAAAGGGTTTGTAGGGACCCCAATCAGGTTTCCCTGTTTCTGATCAAATTGCAAATGATATGTGTGACCAACATGCCTGTTTGGCATCTCATATCTCCTAGTTATTTCTCATGCCATACTAACTGCGATACACACTTCTGGTCTCTTTATTGCAAAGAAAAATTCATATTCAGATTGCTCATACTTATTATTACAATTTTATTCAGCTTCATATGGTAAAACATTGTAACTGTACATAAACAAAAATGCATATTTTGGGAAAATTAACATATATTGACATTTTCAAAACTTTCAAAATGGTTGAACTATAGATTATTCACAGTGAAACATTAGATTTCCGTAATAACATTTGTAGTCTCAGGCATTGTTTTAGCAGATATTTCACGCACCATCTGCCACTCAACACATTGTCACATTTATTACTAAAATTAAGTGCATAATAGAAAAAAAACTTGCACGTATTAAGTTCTTGTTTGTTGGCATTTAATTTTTTTGTTGGGTGGTCCATCAAACGAAAATAGGATATTTTGAGATAAAGGAAAGAAAACATTATGGCTAATATCTCGTTGTTAAAGATGCTTCCTTTTAGACAAAATATTAATTGCACATCTCCAAGATGTAGCTGCTTTCCGCGAAGAGGAATCTGACAAAGACGGGCAGGGATCTTTCAGTCTAACTTGTTCCGTTACATTACACATATTGTAAAAAGGTACTTGGTTAAACAACTATTTCTGTTTAGCAGATTTATTATTATCCTTTATTTGCTAAGCACTAACATTCTGCAGCGCTGTATAATGTAAAAATGGTATGCTTAACAAATACATAACAAATGTACATTTACACATACAGATATAACATGAGATGAGGCCCCTGTCCGTGGGCTTGCTATCTACATAAATTTCCTGGCAAGAAGTGTAGACTTGTGAGGGCCCCACTCGTGATCCAATGTAATAGTTTTAAAGTATAACTACACTATTTTGGATCATGTAGTCTAAATTTAAAAAAATTAGGCTGTAAATATGTTCTCTGTAAAAAAAAAATAAATATATATATATATCTCAGTTTAATGCGCTAGAACAATATTTGCAGCTTAAAATAACCTTGCTTTAATAATTATATTTATTTAACCATGTTCCTATGTAAAACCAATAAATCGAAAATTTTCTTGACCCACATTCAATACATTAGATTAACATCAATCATTAATTCTTTGTCTTTATGTCAATATGTTGTGAGTGTCTATGTTTTTTTATATATAAAACAAAATAAAGATTATTTCAAATAAAATAAAAAATGATTTTGACATGTTACATACTGTATATTAACTATCCTACAATGAGAAAAACTTTGAAAAATATATTTTGTCAATAAATTTACTCTGTTAATTTTAAATCTTAGTTTGTTTGCCAAGCACTTATACATTTGCACTGACCTCTGCCATTGGATTCTCCGGATACCCAGCGGTAAGTTGTCTCATCTTTTTAGAGTCGCGCTGACGCTTGTATTCGTTTAGAAAAGTCTGGAACTTCTTGATGAAAATGCCATTGTTGTGATTTCTTTCAATTTGGTACCAAGGTCTAGCCTTCCAGGAGTATACAGAACTGGGTGTGGAAAGATTATTTCTCGTTGACCTTTTGTGACAAGTAATCTGCATTTTGGTAGAAAATCTGGTGTGCTGGATTCAGGCGAGCCAAGAAGCTTTCTCTTGTTAGGTTTTTCTTCTGCCAAATTATTCCTATCATTTTCTAACGGTTCTGCCGTTGAAGACTTTAAAGCCGCAGGTTCGCTAGATGTGTTTGGCTTTCTTAATCTCATAAATACATTACTTCCATAAAAATTTTCCTTTGGGTTATGTTTTTGGTTTTAGATCTCAAGGCTGGTCCTTTCATCTTCAGTAATTTTAGTGAACTTATTTGGTGATCACATCTTGCCCTGGTTTGGCTCGTATTGTTTTCTCTGGTACTTTGTCGAGGATGCACGTTAAGGGTCTTGGTTTGTCAAGTTGACTCTCCAGATTGTCTATTCAAAAAAAGAGAACTGTAAAGTCAGTTCAAGAGGACAGATTACAGCTACAATTTTTTTAATATTATTTACACCTACACATACATGGAAGAGGAGGTTGGCTGGCATGGCTGCCAGCAGGAATGGAGGCGCTTCCATTTTACGGAGGCATCACTTCCTTTTATTAACTCCCCTGTTAGCGCGCAACTGGCCCGGGCTACTGACCTGGGAACCATACAAAATCCTCTGACCTCCCTAATGCCAGCACTCTGGTATACTGCATCTTCTTAAGTTTCCCCAGCTATCTTTATTGTGTTGGTTTTCACCCCTGTCTCCTGGATATCCTATTGCCTGCTGCCTGCCCCTGACCTTTGGGCTGTGACCTGGCTATCCTATGTTTGCTGCCTGCTCCTGGCCTTTGGACCATGACCTGCAGATTTTATTGCCTGCTGCCTGGGATGGACCTTTTGGAATCACCTAGTGTTTGGACTCCTATACTAGCCTTAGTCACAGACCGTTACACACAAGGTGCTTGGACACCTATTTGTACATTTTATTTTTTTTACCTTTTACACTCCCCTAACGACCTCAGGGATCATTCTTGGAACTAGACAGTACCCATTATGTCATGGTGACATTTCATTTTTTTAACTATTTTTTAAAAAATGTTTTTAATATTTTGCAGCGGTAGAAACACTTTTCACTTTGATCACTTCAGTTCGTACAGTCTCCTTTATTCTGATGCTCAGTGTGGTGCTTGAGAACGGAAACTCACCTAAAATACCACAAGACTGACAAAAATGGCAGCTACAACATCCACGGTAACATCTACTTAATGCTTAAACCTGTGTAAATACATAATTCTACTTACGTAAACGTTAGACTCAGGTACTCGCCTACCCATCATCCACTGGCACTCTCAAACTTGTCAATGCAACCTTTAAGTCTCCAGGAGATCAAAACACTACAGCGATTACATGACACACAACGTCATCTCATAGATATGGATGACACAAATGGTATCTGATGTTTCCTAAGCAAGCCACATATTGCAAATAACAGTTCTACATTCAGCAATCAGCAGCTTTACATATGGTGGTGAATGACATTAGTCACTCTTTAGTCTGTTTGGGAGAAGCAAAGCCGAAGAGAGCTGTAAAAGTGCGCCATGCAGGCTGTGCACACGGGAGGATTCAGAAAAACACTTTCTTAACCCTACTGGCTAAATAACCAATAATAAAGAAATTGTGAGTGCTCGCCCTTTAACTCGTTATATAAAAATAAATCGTCAATCAGCAAAATACATCACATTTGTATAAATGAAAGTCTGGGATAAGGGTAAAGTGTTTAATGAAATGTAAGAATGATTAAACATAGTAAAATAGCTTATTTCACAGTGTTCAGCCATATAGATAAATAGTAGCAGCAATGACTCATTGGCTGGGATTTGCCCTGCACTGTGTGTATTTGAAATGCAAATGTGATAAAAAAATATAGTAAATCTGGCCTCTGTTTCCTCACCTGCTGAAATAAAACATTATACTGGTTGCATGCTTTATAATTATCGATTGTGTTTGCTGCACAAACCTAAAGAGATACTCTAGCCATCCTATGTACTTCAATGCATATGACAGCCGAGTGGTCCTCTTGTAATTGCATTGGATGGATCTAAAGAAGCCACTTTAAACCACTGGAGTTTGTGGAAAAAATGGATGCGTCGAAAGGAAATAGAATACCATGTATTAGATTCTAGTGACATCGAGTGGCTACTGGAAATACTGCATGAACAAAGTAGCGTTTCACAACAAACACAGAAATTAATCTCACAGAAGTCACAGCGGATCAATTGGCTGCAGTACAGAAAATGTCTCAGACAGGTTGACTGGCCTTCTGGACACCCCTGATTGTAGACAACCATTAAATCTGGATGCACTTGAAAATAAAGTCTAATTTACAAAAAATATCTTCAAAGTTTTCATTATAGTCTACAGTTTAGTTATCACTATACCTGTGGAAAACTCAGGCTCATATTTAAGCCATTTCAGTAAAACATCAAGGCTTATTGTACAAAATTACATAATATAGTGGTAAAAACTGGTTGGTTGATGCCAAAGGAGCCCCCTTCAGGCGACCAATAGACTCAATCGCAGTTTATCTCCTGATGGCGCAACTTGGCCTGGGGAGACATGGTCTCACCGCTCCAAGAGTTAAAAGTCTTTAACTCTTGACGGTGAACCTACGGATTTCCACTCCCGTTATCTACGCAGTGGTTAAAGGTCCGTAGAAGTGACTCTATTGGTCGTTTGTACGGACCTTTAACTCTTTGAGCGTGGAGACCAGTGGTCTCTCCCGATCAAGTTGCGGCACCAGCATTTTAAGTCTGTACGAGCGACTCTATTGGTCGCCAGCATCAGGGGCGTGTCTGCCATTAACCAATGAAGTACAGGTGCAATAAAGTCGCTCGTACGGACATTTAAAATCCTGACGCCAAAGCTGCTGCGTAGTGTGTACCGCGTTAACCCATGTATTAACCACGTCTACAGAAAACGGCAAAAAACAAAGAAGAAAAAAACGAACACGAAGAATCCACATGAATATTCGCCCGAACCGAACACAGGAACGGGCAAATATTCGTGGAATACTAAGATTTTTTCCCCCATGAAAATGAACATGAAGAGTTGGCTGACGCCCAAGTCTAGCACCTACCATATGGACCTGACCCCCGCCTAGGGACAGCGATCTGATTTTGTATTTTTTTTAAGGCATATTTTTCAAAGGTAGTAAACCCAGGGTATATGCAACTTGGGCAAAGTTTGAAGGGGTAAAAATGTTTTGGTCATTTCTTTCACACAAATTGCAATCCAGGTAAAAATTTACTGAGAATTTATAGGGTTACATCTCCTGAGTACTGTGATACGACTTATGCATAGGTTTGTCAGGTTGTTTTGGGGCTAAAAGGGCACATTGCAGAAGGTATTGATTTTTTTTACATCTAGACATTGTGCACCATGTCTTATTTGGGACATCTTTGTTACTAATGTTACCAACAGCTTTTGCTGTAGTATTTTGTGTTTGTTTTGCTTGTGGTAGTAATTTAATTACACAAAATACAATTACAAAAAAGTGCATTCACAGCCCTCACTGTGCCGCATCTTACCCCAATCCCAGGTCAAACTGTGGAGCGTGCCTTGGGCTTTCTATTCCTGCCTTAAGGCCAGAGGACCAAGCTTTCACCAATATACGTTAGATGTTCTGTTTATATGTTATACGCTCACCGTGACTACTGTTTAGGTGACAGACCCCATGTCTCTACTGGTTTTAACACACAAGGACAGAACTGCCACTGAACCAGAAAGTAGGAAAGTGGATGAGGGGCTTGCATTATTGTGAATTGGGATATTATTTACACAGATGGTGTACAACACACGGCTCCTAGAAACCGCCAAACATTTATAAATGCGCATGCAGCAAAATGCTCTGAAATCCATTCATCTTGGTTTCCGATACATATTTTACAGAACTGGGGCATAAAAAAAAAACCAATAAATACCCAGTAAATGAGAAAAAAGGAGACGTTATGGCTGCACAAAATCGGGATACAAATACAATAGGTTTTTATTGCAGTTACTTATGTTATTACTTGAAATTAACGTAGGTTATTGCTGGGGCCTTACCCGAATCTGAGGTGCTTTCCAATACCAAATACTACTAATTAAACACAAAACATTTCTTCAGCCGTAAGCTGCCGATTGCTGTATTATAAAGGTGAAGTCCCATCTACTTACACTCTGGTAACTAAATGTAGCCTTAGAAACGCCATGGAATTATTATCTGTCAAAGCTAAACATTCACAGGGAGGCGCGGCTATACCGCAATACTGGACACACTTCTTTAATGCACCGATTACCTCATACCCGCTCCCTAGTATACACAGAGAAGATGATATCATGACCTGCGGTGGTCATTCCCCGCACTTACACCTCAAATGTTTTTCTTGAGGTTGTAAGGGACATAAAACACTAAATAAGAAATGACCATTATAAAATAAAGACACGCACACTAAATTGGATGAATCAGGCCGTGGCTTTTATTTAGTTTCACCAAATCACAAATCCAAATACCGTAACTGAAACTCTGTAACCATATAATATAAATAAACACAAGCCCTTGGCATAAGCCCAGAGCACCATATATAAACCCTTTAACCTTGCCAACCGCCCTGAAAGCCAGCCAGCATATCAATACTTACAGTTCACCCATAGGGCAACTTTACCCCGATAAAAGCCACGACAATAAAATAAAAAAGAATAATATAAGGGTAGGTGGGAGGGCGCATCTTCATCAGCTCTTCCATGCTGATTCTTCGGCTCACCACCTCGCTACCGCTCACCAGACTCAACGGTCAGTGCAGTAATCGCTCAGTGGATCGCCAGGTAAGTGATAAAGCTCCCTCAGAAACGCACCTATTTATAGGTGCAAATCCCGCCCTTTTGCACAGCGCGAGGCACCTACGTAGGCACCCAAAAGCAGCACGAGCCACTCTAAAAAACGCGGCAAAGCGCTAGCGCAGGCGCAAACGGGAATAAAGTTATATAAGCCTATTTTTTATTTTTTTTTATATAACCACTAACCTGACCTTTCTGTGACCCCTCTGCCTGACCTGTAATGCTATATACAAACTCCCTTGTCCCCACAACCTCATGTCAGCCTGCCCTATTTGTTCAGGCTTTATCATGAGGTTGTAAGGGACATAAAACCAAACTAAGCAATAACCAAAATAAAATAAAAACACACACACTAAATTGGATGAATCAGGCCGTGGCTTTTATTTAGTTTCACCAAATTACAAAACCAAAAACCGTAACTGAAACTCTGTAACCATATAATATAAATAAACACAAGCCCTTGGCATAAGCCCAGAGCACCATATAAACCCTTTAACCTTGCCAACCGCCCTGAAAGCCAGCCAGCATATCAATACTTACAGTTCACCCAACCGCCTCAAATGAACTCAATCTTCATTTGAGGCCCTACCCCACCAAACCACGGCCTGTTCTACCATACACTGAAGATCCACATTAAAGATATCATTCCCAATATCTGATAAATGAACCCCATCCCGCCTGTAGAGACCTACACTACCACCCTC
Source organism: Spea multiplicata (assembly GCA_009364415.1). Lineage (NCBI taxonomy): Eukaryota > Metazoa > Chordata > Amphibia > Anura > Pelobatidae > Spea > Spea multiplicata. The sequence goes on from VKOC01020682.1 coordinate 11,065, forward strand.
TAACTCAGTATGTCTAAAAGATAAACCACCCTCCAACAACATAAATTTCTCCATTGCTCTATTGCATTTGCGTCTCACCCGCTCCGGAGCCTTCAATTCTGGCCTCTGAAGCCACATAAGACGAGGTATAACTTCCGACCATATTAATAAAACATTCTGAAAACATTCTTTAAGACACAAAATTAAACTTTTACAATAAAAAATTAACTCTAATGATTTCATTTTTCCCATATCATTACCACTACAATGAATTATTATTGCATTAGGCCAAGGAAAACAAGCAACGCATTCATCTAAATATTCCTTAAGTTGCTCTATACGTAAACCCCGCACTCCCAACCAAAATATAACTAAATCTTTTTCGTCAAAACCTAAATTCGTGCCATATCTTCGTACTGCCGCTCTTCTCTGTGCCCAAAACACGAAAGAATGCCCCACAATCCAGACTACAAACGCCTGGTGACCTGAAAGAAATTCACAATTAAACATAATAATAATATAACATTATAACAGGTTAGGACGAACGTATAACCTGAAACGATCCGATTGCCATCTACCTAAACGTTTAATAACTGACTCGTCCAATCCCAATAGAGCTGCTTCCGTCGCAGCACCAATCCGAAAAGAATGGGACGTATACCTCTCATCAGCTAAACCCAACTCCTTTAAACCCAAACTTAAAACCCTACTAAACTGGAACCTAGTTAATGGTAAACCAGATTGATGCACCAGCCAATTACCCTTTACCGCTGGCCTAACTGCATTAAAAAGCTCAGCCGCCGCTACTGGGCAGATATCAACATCATGCAATCTATTCAGAGACACCCAACAACCTTTACGTTTCTTATCAGTTTTAGACGTTGCTATAAACAATCTCAACTGTTCAGAACAGATAACATTCTCACACAGTAAACCAGAACCTCCATCCTTATTATGCGCCACTAGCTCACTAACTCTAAATGCACCAAAGAAAGCTACAACAAAAGCTGCCCTAAACAATCTACATTCGAAACTACTCCAACAAACTTTATGTAAAATACCGACTAAATTCCTTAACACCACTGACGATAATGGCTTCCTATCATCCAAAATTCTACTCTTATTACTATAACCTTTAAGCACTTGCCTAACCAAAAATTCCTTAAAAGCATATTTCTTACCTGCCAATTTAAAAAAGAAGGTCACACCAGCCAAATGCATGTCTATACTAGATCTAGCCATACCTTTATTGATCAAACTAACCACAAAAGCTAACGCTCCCTCACTACTACCTTCAAACATGTCCCAATTTCCTTGTTGTACAAAAGTAGTCCAAGCCTTCCAAGCCTTGGAATAACAGTTCCATGTGTTTTGTGATAACGATTTTGCCAAAAGCTCTCTTAATTGGGTGAAGTCAATTCCCATACGTATGCAGGAATTACCATCCCCACTTCGTCCGCTTGAGGAGCCAGAGATCTGAAAACCTTGAAATTGAAACGAGACAGCGCATCAGCCAAAACGTTCCGGCAACCTGGAATATGTCTGGCTTTAAGCCAAATATTACCTTGCAAACATAAATAAACCAATCTTCGTAATAAATTGATAACTGGAAGAGACTTAGCATGTAACGTGTTGATCACCCACACTACTCCCATGTTATCGCAATTGAGCAAAATCCTTTTATTCGCCCAATCCTTAGACCACAGCTCAAAAGCAACTATTACCGGAAAGAGCTCCAATAAAACCATATTTTTAACCCACCCAGATGATACCCACGAAATAGGCCATTCTGCAGCCGCCCATTTCCCTTTCCAGAATATCCCAAAACCGGTTGAACCAGCCGCATCCGTAAAGAACTCCATAGCATCATTATCGATAAAATCGTCCTGCCAAATAGTTGAGCCATTAAAATCACTCAAAAATAAATCCCATATTTTCAGATCCTCTTTAATCTGTCTAGTCACCCTAACCCGATGCTGCGGCTGCTTCTTACCCGAAATAGCTCGTGCAATATGTCTAGAGAAAACCCGACCCATTGGCATTACCCTCGCAGCAAAATTAAACATACCCAACAAAGATTGAAAATCCTTAACTCGCAACTTATCACTACCTAGAACCCTCTTAATAAAAAGTCTTAATTTAACAATTTTATCAATCGGCAACCGAAAACACATCTTATCAGTATCTATCACTATACCTAAAAACTGAAGTTCCGTAGTTGGGAAGACCGTCTTATCACCGGCCAACGGAACACCAAAACAACTTGATAACTGCAAAAATGATTTCAATATGGACAAACAATCACTAGAACCAGCCTTACCAATGAATAAAAAATCATCCAAATAATGCACTATGGAGTCAAAACCAGACACCTCCTTTATAACCCATTCCAAAAAAGTAGAAAATGCCTCAAAATAAAAACAAGAAACTGCACAGCCCATTGGCAAACATTTGTCAAAATAAAATAAATTATCAAATTGAAACCCCAATGAACAAAAACAATCCGGGTGAATTGGTAGCAATCGAAACGCAGCTTCTATATCAACCTTAGCTAACAGCGTACCCTTGCCCATAGCACGAACCCATTTAAGAGCATCATCAAAAGATGCATAATGTACGGAATAATCTTCCTTCACAATCTCGTCATTCAACGAATCACCCTTAGGAAAGGACAAATGATGAATAAGCCTAAAAGCACCCGGTTCCTTTTTAGGTACCAAACCTAGTGGAGATAAACGAAAACAGGAAAAAGGAGGCTCAACGAAAGGCCCCTCTATTCTTCCCAAACTTAACTCCTTCTTTATTTTAACTCTAACAACATTTTCATTGTCCACAACTGAACGCAAATTATCCACCCAAACCATACCTTGCTTACTATAAATGGGAATTTTAAAACCCTCATTAAAGCCGTCATAAAGTAACTTAGCCATCCGACGATTTGGGTACCTGCCTAAAAAGGGGAGCAGATTTAATAACTTCACTGGCGTCACCGCCTTTTGATACCTCTTTTCCTGCATTGTGTAAGTTCTTCCGAAAACACCGAAATGCCGGGTGATTCCCCGCACATACCGAACATTCATGTTTATATTTACAATTATTGGGCCACTTGCACTGACTCTCATTAAATGCCCAGCAAAACCCCTTCTGCCTATGCTGCTGTTGTAAATTACCACCCGATCGGAAACTGACATTCTTCTGGGGCAACATAATGCTCACCCACGAACCAACATCCTTCATTCCCCATTTCAAATTTTTGTGTACTGACATTTTTTGCCTAAATGTCTCATCATAGTAAAACCACGCAAGACCGCCAAAATTCTTATAGGCTTCTAAAACTGCATCTAAATGCTGAAAAAGACCAGCACAACTCTCCTTATGCTTCTCACAATAAACACTAGAGAAGATGCAAAACGATTGCAACCAATTATTAAATGATCTAACTACCGGCCTACGTCTTTCTTCATCCTTATCCTGTTTCATAAGAAATTCCTTAGATGCAGGCAACAACGATAAAATGTCCACATATTCATCATTCCAAATTTTTTCTTTTACCACTTTGCTTAAATGAAAACCAAGAGGTGACACCTCACAAGTCATGACTTCTTTCATACAAGCTTCGTTCACTACGCTTGTTTTAAAACCCGTAGCAGTATCTTTAACCCAAGCCTGAGCTGGACCATGACCTTTATCTTGAATATTTTTTAAAACATGCACCAAAGCAGCAACAGCATCATTAAGATCTTTGACAGAAACACCAGGAGACTCACCCCCATCATCCCCAGCTCTGCCTTCAGCTTCATACTGTTGCCTTACAGCGTCTTGTTCCTGTCCAGCACCCGGGACAGCCAGGGACTGACGCCTGTCCTGGGAAGTTAGCTGCTTGCTGCAGCCCTCGCCCGGGTCCTCCAGACTCCGGGGCCGCTTAGAAGAAACCTTCACCCGAGAAGCGGGTCTTTTCTTCTTGCTTGATAATTCCGGGACACTTGCCGAGGGTCTGTCACGTCTATTAGACGTACCCGATACCCGGTCCCGTAATCTTCCTGCCGAGCTGACTTCTCGCGATACGGCTCCATCTTGCGTGACGTTCGCCGGCAACATTTCCATAAACAGCTCCTCCTCCGGCAATTCTTCTTCGGCGCCGCCAGGGTTCGTCTGTGTTATTTCATCAGGAACCGCCGACGACAGAAGACATCTCCGAAGCCACTCCTCTCCTCGCTCCGAGACCCGCTCATGCAGCATCTTCATCAGCTCTTCCATGCTGATTCTTCGGCTCACCACCTCGCTACCGCTCACCAGACTCAACGGTCAGTGCAGTAATCGCTCAGTGGATCGCCAGGTAAGTGATAAAGCCCCCTCAGAACGCACCTATTTATAGGTGCAAATCCCGCCCTTTTGCACAGCGCGAGGCACCTACGTAGGCACCCAAAAGCAGCACGAGCCACTCTAAAAAACGCGGCAAAGCGCTAGCGCAGGCGCAAACGGGAATAAAGTTATATAAGCCTATTTTTTATTTTTTTTTATATAACCACTAACCTGACCTTTCTGTGACCCCTCTGCCTAACCTGTAATGCTATGTATACACACTCCCTTGTCCCCACAACCTCATGTCAGCCTGCCCTATTTGTTCAGGCTTTATCATTATAAACATAATTAAGTTCCATCGAAATATTATTGTGCAGATTATATTACAATGTTCCCACCTACACTACCATGGAGTGCGGTAGATACAGTTGCAGCAGAGCATCTCAAAGAACACTATTATTTTTTTAATTTAAAAAAATACTAAATAGTGCCCCTGGGTTAAACATATGTTAGAATAAATCTTTCTAGTCCCTCTAGGCCCAAAACTATAATAGCATGGATAGACTGTCAAAAGACACACACATACTGTATACTACCTTTACAAATGGCTGCCAATACACATGCACATTCACACTTTCCCTTGCAGGCACACACTTACTAGCCTTTAGACATACTTGCCATAACATACACACGTTTTCAGAACAAAAAACACATTACCTCTTCCATATCTATGTATCCCTCTTGTTTCTCTCTTATTTTTATCTATCCCTATCTCTCATGTTATCTCCTTTCTGTTCATCTCTTCTTTCTCACTGTCTCTCTCCTTTCTCACTATCATCTACCCCCTTTCTCCCCATCTCTTACAGTTCTACCTCTATTATGCAGGAAATGTTAATTAAACTAGATGTTATAGGAGGAGCAATGTTAGAACAAAAGTTAATGTTCTAAAACTTGAGGCTTACAGTCAGGGCCGGCCTTTGGGGTGTGCGACCTGTGCGACCACACAGGGCACCACACTCCAGGGGGCGCCGCCACGGGGTCCGACGC
>VKOC01020684.1:0-11841 GCA_009364415.1 Spea multiplicata
AACTCTGTCCCCAGTTTCCCATAGGCATCTTGGGTCACTAAATAGCTTCCCATAGACCCATGTTTAGTGACAAAGATGCCTATGGGAAACTGGGCACAGAATTTGCCTTTGCCCCCCGTTTCCCCATAGGCATCTTTGTCACTAAACATAAGACTATGGGAAGCTATTTAGTGACAAAGATGCCTATAGGAAATTGGGGACAGAGTTTGCCTTTGCCCCCAGTCTCCCATAGCCATCTTTGTCCCAGCCTCCCACTGACAAGCATACCCCCAGTTACTTTAACTTACCTGACCAAAGACCCTGATGTGGACTTTGTTGGATTCCCGCTGTCAAATATCCGCTGCTGCTGCCGGCGGCTCCACCCTCCTCAATGAACGGGGCTGTCACCGCCCACAAAGGTCATTGAGCAGCGCCGAACGGGGCTGTCACCGCCCACAAAGGTCATTGAGCAGCGCCGACTGACTCACTTCTATTTCGAATCGACATGGGTGGCATTTTAAGAAGCCATCCAGTGATCTTCGTGGGCGGTGACAGCCCTGTTCAGTGAGGAGGGTGGGTGGAGCCGTCGGCAGCAGCAGGGTTGTCTGGAGATGTGACATTAGTGTGGTGAAAAGTACTTTGATGTAACATCCATCTTGGTCACTAGATTTATTTCAGCTGAGTTATCTTTGGTGGAGGAGGATTGTATCTCTTCCTCTTATGCAATAATAAAAGTTAAGTCCTGTCTTGCCAGAAGTCTTCTCTGTCAATGCTTCATCTTGCATTCCCCACATAAGCCTATCCCTTAACAAGGATTCTAAACTGGCAATTTTCAGACCCCTTGTGCAGTTCTGCAATGTATGCTGCAATACTTTCACTTGACTGCTGATTTTGTCTGTTGAAATAGAAAACGCCTCACTGTTTTAGATGGGGTGGGTGCAAAATAAAAATTCAGGCGTTAATTAGTCGCAATTATAATTATCTGCGCTAACGGTCTGTGAGCGAATGTTTGTATTGCCACATGTCAGGAGAAGATATGGATTTCAAAGGTGTTTTACTTCGTTTTTGAACAGCAATAGTGGTAGCAACTAATTTAAAATAAAAAACTTGTGCCAAAGCAAAACCCAAGAGCAGATGGGTATATGTAATTGCTCTTGAACATGAAGCTGGAATCATGTAAAAGTAAATGTATTTGTGAATAAAATATTGCTTGCCAATTTTACAAATTAGAATTTCATTTAAAATATGCTTCTAAGTAAAAAATACATTTCAACCCATCTTGTTTGGAAATATGTCCCATGCTTTCTAACATCACACAGATAAACATTGAACTATGCAAGAGTAACCGATTTACAAATGAGTCAAGCATTACTCAAAAACCCAGGATAGATTCATAATTAAACAGTAATTGCTTGTATCAGGGAAAGAAGGGGTATGATCTAACACAAAAGAGTAATGAAAAAAGATATTTTTAATCATATTCACTATTTGTAGTTTTAAATCTTTTTTGGTAAAATGTTAATTGTATTGCAAGACAGGAGGGTTTATATTTGCATCATCTTCTTTACTAAAACCTCCAGCAGCAAAGGAATAGTTAATAACAAAAAACAACCAATCAGATATATGCAGAGTCCACAAGAAGGCCCACAGAACACTTCACTTCCTTTTCTTTGCTGCTAGCCTCCAGGTGAACACCCTCTTTTCCAGTGTGCATTTCAGTTTCTTATCATGTTTTGTGATGGTATTTCTGTTCTGTTAATATTTTCCTATATATATATATATATATATATATATGTGTGTGTTTGTCTCTTACCGTTTTTACCAGTGTTGCTGGCCTACAGGCTCCATGTGTTTAGGCCTCTTTTTGCCTTCCCCGTTTACCATTTGTTCCCTTTTCCTTCTTCTGCCTTGCTGCGTCTTGGCATCCAGTTTATGTCCGCCTTTCTCTCTGCCCGCATGGCAGGTTGTCTATCTGTGGCCGTGGGCAGATGTGCCCTGGTGTAGCGGCCCCTCTTCTGGGGGGGGGTGTCCCATGTATAGTGTGGCCTCAGTGGGGCAAGTCTGGTATCTGTACTTGTGCACTTCTCGGCCTCCTTCCCTGCTGTAGTGCGCATACCCTAACGGTCCAGATCATTTTTGTCTCTGTTTCACTGCATTACCTGAGGGTGACCCCCCTTTCTTCTGGCTTTCTGCTGGGGGTAATGAGGCCCCTGGTGGATATTTTACCCGATTAAAGTTAAAGGTTTTTTCACAGCATGTCTCAGCTGTAGATTTATTTAAACTACTTTGGTATTTTTTTTTTTTACCCTTTCATGACCTAGGTCACTTTTGCTTGGCTTCAGTTTACTCTCTGCCTGGGGTTAGCTTGGTGCCGGGCCCTTTTTAGAGTGACCCCCTAGGTCTGGAATCCCAGCCCTCTGGGTGACCCCCATTGGTGCCAACAGGTGACCCCCATGTGCCCCTGATACCAATTTTGTCTATTGCATGTCTTGCGGATATCAAGCGAACATGTCTGACGCCGATCTACCTATGCTTGCTGCCCCCCCCAAAAGCTACGCTAGCTTTGGCATGCCTGTCTACATTCAGGGTGCCAGGCTGAGGAATATGTGGCTATCCTGGATTCCACGGGCCTCCCGATGTTTGTCCCGTGCACCCTGTGCCACCCCAGGTCCTCGGAGTGGACTACTGCACCCCCCATTGTGCACTTTCTGTGCTTCTGGCTATGTCGGCTTCTAGAGAAGGAGGCTCGCCAAAAGACAAGGTGGCGAATACCCCGGAGTTCGATCCTACGTTCATCACCTTCATGAACAAGTCCAGGAAAGATCCTCGGTAGGGCTTGGAGCAGGGTCTGCACGCTGCAGAGGACAAACTTTTGGCAGATTCTTTCTATGGCTGAGGAGGCTATGGCAGAAGGTACCCAGACCGATCCCTACCTGGTCAGGGAGTGGGCACAACGTGCCGTTTGCCTCCTGGGCAAAGCTAGCTCTGCCATATCAGCGGAATGCAGGAAAGCAGCCTTATTTAAGCTGGACGGAAAATTAGTGCCAAAGGCCTCCAAGGCAAAGACCTTAAAGTGGAAGGTTTTTAGGACTGAAGTGCGGTTTTTTTGGAGAGGGCTGGTCAGCAGCGGAGCCATCACACCAGCAGAGCTGCCCTTCATGGCAACTGGCCCAGATTCCAGGAGAGTACGGCGTGTCAATGGTTCCAATACCGCTCCGTCTTCTCCAAAGGCGCCGCTAGGGGAAGAGAGTCCTCCTCCTCCTTTAAGACGTTAAGAGGCTAATCAGGTAAGTCTCTTTTTTTTTTAATTTTACCTCAAATCCCTGTAGGTTATTTCATTTTTCTGGTTTTCCAGACATTGGAGGGATGTGAGCAATCACGTCTGCGACCTGATGTCTTCCGTGCCCTGAATCTGGCCCATTGGCATTGGATCTATTTGCTTCCCGTCTCAATCGCCAGGTGAAGGACTTCATCAGTTGGTTGGCGGTAGATGCGTTTCTCCAGACGTGGCCACCCTTGGGGGCTTATGCCTTTACCCCATTTTCGGTGATTCTTCGGGCACTCCAATCCCAGTTCGCAGTCAATGGGTCACCATTCTGTTGATTGCCCAACTGTGAGGGACCCATCTTCTGCTGGAGATGTTGGGTGTCGACCCACTCTTGCTTCTTCTGGATCAGGATCTGCTCTCGGACCAGGAGGGCAATCCATACCAAATGATCTTCCTCGGTCAGCTGTCGCTGGTGGCTTGGATGGTTTCTGTGGATCCTGGGATACGTTGGATTTAGCATCTGAGGCTCAAGACCTGCTCTGGGTTCCAGGCACTAGAAGATCCTATCTTCAGGTGTGACGATCCTGGTATAGCTGGTGCATGGAACGACTCATTGATCCCTTTACAACACCGGTGGTTCATCTTTTTCCGTTAGGTAAGTTGTACCACACTATTAATGTTTCATTTCTGGTGCTCACGTCCCCTTTTCTGGTATGAGTATCGGGAAACATCCGACCATCTTTTTTTCTGGGATGTCTCCCTCGTTCTTAGTCTTGTGGAGTCATGGCCGGATAATGACTCCCTGTATCAGTTTTCAGTAAAGCTGTCCGATATTACCACTTTCGTCATGTATTAATTTACCTTTTCGCCCGACGGCATGGTGGTTTCTATTTCTCGTAGGACTAAATCTTTGTCTTCTTCTGTGTCTTACACCTCTACTTTCCTGAGCATCCTAGATTGTGTGTTGCGCGCTGTTATAGGTCCTTTGTTCATTTCATATGTTTCTCATTTTCAGTCGGTTTCGGGCTCTACGGTGGCGGGATGGATCATATGGATCCTTCGTTTGGCTGGTGTAGATGGGTCTCTTTGGCTATTCGTTTCGGGGCGTTGCAGCCTCAGCGGCCCTTGGGTGGTACTCTTACGGATATCCTTTCGGATATCCTTTGCGGATTGGTCCAGGGAATCGACCTTTCGCATGATGTATTACCGTCCTCAGGCCCATGTTGCTTCTGCGCTGTTGGGGTAGCTTTAAAATTGCAAATATGAAGCCTCCTGTCTTGCCATAAAATTAAGGATTACTCTGGCCTTGGTGTAGAGATAATCTACATTTTATTAAAGACAGGAGGCGAATATTTCCCTCCCTGGATTATTTTCTCCCTCCCACTGTGTGTTTGGTTTGGCTATGTGTATTCTGCTATTTATTTTGTGCATTGATGGTTATGTGTTCAGTTGTGCTTTGAGGCTGTTTTTTCTGCAGTTTAAATTCACGATGTTTCTCTTTTTTCATATAGTCTGTGTTTGCCCGGATGCCTGCTGAAATCAGAAGTTTTTTGTCCTCCGGTTCCTGGACTGTTGCTGTTCCGGTTCTTGGTTGAAGTTTTGTGCCAAATCAAAGAAGAGGAAGTGGAGTGTCCTGTGGGCCTTCTTATGGACTCTGCATATATCTGATTGGTTGTTTTCTGTTATTAACTATTTCTTTGCTGCTGGAGGTTTTAGTAAAGAAGATGATGCAAATATTTGCCTCCTGTCTTTAATACAATTTAGATTATCTCTACACCAAGGCTAGAGTAATCCCTTATTATCAGTACTAATTCTCCTCATGATCACAGTACAGCAGCATTAACAATTACTGTATTGGCCCAAATACAGGCCGCACTGTTCGTTTCGCCTGGCGCCCAGGACATGCAGTTACAGGCGCTAGGTAGGTGTTTTTTCTTCTTTCATTTATCCCTGCTGCAGGTAAGCAGCAGGGTTAGGATCCAGAACCCCTGCAGCATTGCAGAGGACTTGGATCCTCCTCTCTGGCAGCCGTGGACATCTGCGCGATGCGCGTAGACAACCTCAGCTGCCGGCACTTCTATGGTGGAGCACCGGAGTGACATAACCTCCATAGAAGCCCCAGTGGAAGTGCCGGCAGCAGAGGTTGTCTATGCGTATTGCGCAGGCGTTCACCAGCTGCGGCGATGCGTGTAGACAACCTCCTCTGCCGGCAATTCCGCCGGTGCTTCTCAGTCATAGAATAATCGGCAGAAGTGCCGGCAGCAGAGGTTGTCTGAACGCATCGCACAGACGCCCACCGGCCAACCACACTAGACACCAGGGAGTCTGGGGGTGCATTGGTAAGTTAGAGTGGCATATCAGGGTGCAGGGGGCATATCTATAAGTAAGGTGCAATGGCTATTTCTTTTCTGTTTGTATATAACATATGCTGGCAAACTGCATAATAGATACCAAAAATGTTAAAATACATGTATGCCTGTTCATTAGATAAAATACTGTTTTACCATTCCACTTATGTGTATTTTTTTCTTTAAAATAGCACCAAACTTTTTAAGGGTGCGGCCTATATTCGAGCAGTACGTATCTTCTTCCTAAAACGGTGTCTTAGCATCACCTGTTTTTTATAAATGCATGAAATATGTATGCTTCCTCACCTTTTAGAATGGAAAACCAAATTTTAGATAACCTTTCTTGTTTTTTTTTATTTTTTTTTTTTATAGAGGAAGCCTTTGTGTATTGATTATAATCTGCCTCATTTGATTTGGCTTTTTTCCTTTTATTAAGCATAATATTGAGCATAAATTTATCTCTACTCATCTGGTTATCATACCTGGGAACCCGCTTCTCTGGGTCAACACTCGAATCCTCAGAGTCGTGGGAGCGGGGTTTTGCCCTTTAAATGGGGGTGTTTCCCGCTGACATCTTTGGTGGAACGCCCCCAACATCAGCGGGAACTCCTACAGACATCAGCAGGAACTCCTATCAACGTCAGTGGGCAGTCCAAACCGTGTCCCGCAAGGATGTGAAGAATTTCCCAGGTATGCTAAGTATTGATTGGAAAAAATATCTGAAATTTGATATATCTATTGATCTTTGGATTAAATCTATTTTACAATGAAAACAATCCTTTGCATTGTTCGATATTGGAATACTACTTTCTTGGGAAAAAATAATAATGCAATTGGATTATCAATCTTCTATGGAGAAAAGATAATACAAATTATTCAAACATAAATATTTAGACATATGGTCACCTTGGCCAGCCAATGGGGATTTTTAGAATTTCTGGGCGTTTTTGTTTATATTTTTAAGGCTGATATTTCCGCACGGTCTATTAACATATTTATAAAAATTACCCATAAATATTTCAGTTTTCTGAGATATTATAAATGCAATGTATGAACATTTTCTACGTCTTTATGTGGGCCTAACTTTCAATCCTTTAGAGAAGAAATTGGCATACATGTCTTAATTAGGGAGGGTGGTAGTGTATGAAAAAAAAAAATTGTTCCACAAACAAATACACTTTAGATATTTTTTACTATTAATAAAAGGGATTTAAATATTAATCTATAGATATTAAAGAGGCCGATTGACAGTGCTGATCCATATTAAACTGCTTTTGTAGTTTGAATAAGGTTGGGTTTACTTACTTACTCTAATTCTAATTTACTGGCTAAACACTACACACTCCTATCAAAATGATCAACTTAGTTCAGGCTTTGTGAAACAGACTAGACATGTCCAAATGACCAAAGATTATTTAGACACATTTTTGCCCTGTTCGTTTTCAATCAGGAGAGAAAAAATCAAAGTAAGACTTTATTACATTAAATAAATAATTTTTAACTTTTTGTTAGAAAATAGGTTGTGTGGACCTCAAGCTTCTGCTGGGAGGCTGTTCCACATATACAGTAAAGTAAATCTCCCTTATATTTAATGTAATAAAGTCTAAATGTAAGTAAAAATTTCAAGGGTCTGTGAACCTCGACTTCTTCTGCTGGAAGACTGTTCTATGTATCCACTACTGCCTCAGTAAAGTAAATCTTCCTTACATTAATTAAAATTTTATTATATTAAATAAAAGTAAAAATGGCAGGTTCTGTGGAACTTCTCCTGCTGAGAGGCTGTTCAACATATCCACCATTCTCTGATTAGTGTAAGTCTTCCTTACATCAAGCCAGGGTTTATTACAATTAAAGAAAACAAATTCTCTAGGGGTGAATTAATATGTTAAATATGTTACATAATATCTAAATGACAATTGACCATTTCAGTGCCTGTAAGGAAAGCTTACTTTACCTCTAGAGACAAGAATTATATTATAATTTAGAACAGCTTTTATTGCAAGCACTGTGTGTGTACACTACACGCTCCTCCCATTTCCCCTTTCTTTTTTCTATGCAGCAGCATCTGCAGAGAGAGATCAGGGACTATAAAAGAGCTGGAGAAGGTAAGTGAACAGTTGGGGGCAGATACAGTCAGGGGGAGAGTCCATGGGGCACAGACAGGACTGGGGACACAGAGCAACACATTTCATTTTTCGAAAAAGCCCCCTGAATTTCTTCCGAACAGAAAGGGCAGGTAATAGAATTTGCTGTCCACATAACAAATTAAGCGAACAAAAAAAAATGTGTGTAAAATAATTTGGGCCTTGTGCACAAGTCTACCAATTAAGGTGGGCTTTGTGCACATTTCTACTAATTAAGACATGAAATCAAAACAGTATCGGTTTACTTTTTGAGTGTATTATAACTTAACATTAATATCTATTTAGAAATATTTTATATAAAAACTGTGTGGAAATACGTAGAAATTTGTGATATGTAATATTTAATCAAAAGGTAAAATATACAGCTTTTTTTTCACTGATCAAACCACTTTAGTTAACATATCTGTACAGTGCTGAAAATAATATGTTAGCAGAAAGACCTCATAAATACACAGACCCAACAATCCTGCTAAAAAGCCTTGAGAAAGTAAAGAAAATACATTAGTTTAGTTCTCCCCACATGTAAATTTCATGATGCTTAAAGGAATCCATTCATTATTTTATAACCCGTAATTGTCTGCTAAGTGCTTTTTTGTGATTTTGGTTTGAAACAAGGATTGTGCAACACAGCATGATATTAGAAGTACAAGCAGTTGATGAACCATAATAGTTCTGGAGCTTGAGAGGTCACGACTGCGATTAACCCCTTAACAACAATCCACGTATGCAATGTGTTAGTGACAATGCCTGTACATGTACGTGGTAGAGTTATTTGCCGTTGGCAGGCATTGTGGTTTTCCTGGAAGCCTCACAAGTCAGACTATCCAGGCAAAAAAAAAAAGTTATTCTGACCTTCTGATCGCCCGTGATTAACGGCAATCGGCGGTTTAAACAACAGACCAGTGATGCAAATCATCAGTCTGTTAAACACGCCCCCGAACCAGATACAAATCTAGTGAGGGGCGTTCCAGGATGCCTCTTCATTGAGTCAAGCCTGCAATGCCCCAGAGGTTGCCCACTCACCAAAAAAATAAATAAATATATACATATATATATATACCGTATTTGCTCGATTATAAGACAATACCCCTCGTCTTATAATCGGGGTTGTCTTATAATCAGACCTCAAATAGGTCTAACTATGAGACTAAGATCCAGATCCCCGCAGCGCTGCAGGAGACCTGGATCCTCCTGTCTTATGCCCCCCATTTAACCCCCACCCCCAACGTACTGGTGCTTCTGACTCCCCGGTCATGTAGCCGGGGCAGCGTAGATAACTTCCGCTGCAGCGGGAAGGAGGTGCGGTTAGCAGCGGGGGTTGTCTACGTCCATCGCTCAGACCTTCCCCGTCTGTTAGAGATCAGAGTTCCCCGCACCGGTCTCTGACAGTCAGAAGCACCGGTAAGTTTGGGGGAGGGCAGGGGAGTGTTAAATGGGGGGCATAAGGCATTTCTGTAGGCAGGGTGCTCTATGAAATGCCTTCTAACCCCCTTAATGCCACTCTGCCTCCAGAAATGCCTTTTAACCCTCTATACGCCACTCTGCCTCCTGAAATGCCTTATACCTCCCTATATGCCACTTTAGGGGGTTAAAGGCATATTATGGGCCAGAGTGGCATATAGGAGTGGCCTATATGCCACTGTGCCCCATGATATGACTTTTAACCCTCTAAATGCCACTGTACCCCATGAGATGCCTTTTGACCCCCTATGTGCCACTCTCCTTCCAGAAATGCCTTATACCCCTATATGCCACTCTGGCATTTAGGGGTTAAAGGCATATTATACCCCCTATATTTACATAGTTTACATGAATTAACATTTACTGGTAAAACATTTTTCCTATAGGGTAGTGTTATATTCAGGTTTTTTCTTTTTTCCTAAATTAATATTTAGATTTTGAGGGGTCGTCTTATAATCAAGCAAATACGCTATATCTTCACAAACATGTCTGCCTGGAAAGAGTTAAAATAGTGGCATTCTAAATGCCCATAGGGTGCCTAGTTTTAAAAAATGTATGATTTGATAGGGTAAATTGAATTGGCCGGCTTCAAAGATGCCCCAAATATGGGACGTGGTCACAGACTGACCAGATGTCTAAATGGCAAAAAAATACACACCTCACAAAGGTGGTCTTTAACCTCCAAAATAACCCAACAAACCCATGCATGTGGGTTATCACTGCGCTCAGGAGATGTTGCTGAACACAGATTGGGGTGTTGTTTGGCAGTGACATATGCCATGAGTGGTAACTTTATACCCGGAGTACAAAGTGTGTGAAAAAAATACAAACATTTTTAACTACCATAAATGCTGGTGGTAGAATTAGTGCATGGAAAGGGTTAAGATACCAGCACTTGAAATATCTTGATGTAAATTGCATTGGCCGGCTTCAAAGATAACATGGGCCAGAATTACCAGATTTGAGGGAAAAAATGATTTTGAAATAGCAAAACGCTACTGGTACTTATTTCCCTTATAATGTGCAGAAAAAACAGTTTTTGTAGATGAGTAAAAGATTTTTCAAAAGTGAGAAAAAGTAATTTTTTTAACAAAAAATCACCATATTTTATCATTTTTTATAGTAAATGTATTTACTATAATTTACTATAAAAAATGATAAAATATGGTGATTTTTGTTAAAAAAAATTACTTTTTCTTATATTAAATGATATGAATAAAATAATGGTATCTAAAGAAAGCCCTGTTTGTCCTGAAAAAAAAACCAATCTATAATGTGTGTGGGTGCACAAAATAAGAAAGAAGAAAATTACAGCTAAACAGCAGCACTGAAAAATGTTAAAAGAGCCCTTGTCCCAAAATGTACTATGAGCAAGAAACAGTCTTGTCATTAAGGGGTTAATTATATGCAATAGTATTTTCAGAAGGAATATTTCATACAGGAGACAATGCATTTCTGCGTCAAACAACTGCCCACATAGCTCAGTCACTCAGGCTGTCTCTTAACTTATTTAGCATGTAATATGCATTCGTTTCCATAGAAGCCTATAAACAAATTATACCTTATTTAATTAACAGTGATTCAGTAGTTGATTTGCATCTCCCCGTGGAGGGCATATTGTGTCATACAATTACCTTTTCTTCTTGTTTGTATTGAATGTAACTTACTGTTGCATTGAAAAGGATTTTAAATATCAGAAAAAAGCAAGCACAATTTTGTTGACTTTAACTATGAATGAAGTGCTCAGACAAGATCAAATGACGTTTCATAAAAGCCCCACGTATTTTTGCAGGGGGAGCAGGAAAGTAATGCTTTTTATATATCCTCTAGATTGTAAGCTCCTTTGAGCAGAGCCCTCCTAACCTGTTCTTTCTGTAAGTCAAATTGTTATGTTACATACTACTTATGTCCCGTCTACCCATTGTACAGCCCTACAGAATTTGATGGCACTATATAAAAGAAATAATAATAATAATAAAAGTTGCTATTAAATGGACAATTGTGTACAGAATACAAAATATAAAAAGCAGTGAACTTTATAATAACTACTTCCAGCAAAATATGACAGATATTCCAAACTTTGCCACTGGTTATAGACAAGGGAGGGCTTGCACCTTCTGGCGCAGGGGGGACATGTAAAGCAGGTTGGTCCCATGCCTCTCCCTGTAACTAATATATGCACTAGAACACTGCAACAGAAACCCTTATACACATGAACTAAAACATCCTCACTCTATCATCATACCTCATGCTTACCTATCACACCTCACCCCATCACACCTTTCACACCTCAATCCCTCGCACTTATCACACCTAATTTTATACATACATATATTCAAACATATAGATTTCACAATGTCCAAAATAACTACATAAATATATAGATATTACATAACATATCAAATTAGATATTAATAAGCTCAGTGTACAATTATTAATATTCTAAAATTGTATTTTTCCATGTTAGAGTAGGTCACGTAGAAGTATTTTTCCATTTTCCATTGAAGCTTCATTTGATCAATAATTTCCCACCAATATGGACCCTCTCGGTTTCTCAATATCTTGTCATACATATTTTGATGAGAGCGAGAGAGAGAGAGATTCTTTCCAGAGGAAAGTCCAAAAGGAACAAGAAAAGCTT
>VKOC01020686.1:0-65860 GCA_009364415.1 Spea multiplicata
CATATACATGTACACTGCCCTTACACAAGCTTACAAACACATACATACAAATCCCTTACATCCTTTTCTCCCCTTTCTCCCCATCTCTTACCTCTTCCACGATCCACCTGCCTTCTGCCTCCATCCTGTATCCTGCGGTGGGAGCGAGAGGTCTGTCTCGTCTCGCTTTACTACTCCCTCATCACAACAGTGATGTTATATCCCGCGCACGCTTGGCCTCATTTTCGGGGCTTCGCACGAATCACAGAATTTACCAAAATTCGGTAAATTTGCAATTCATACGAATATTAATGCGAATATTAATGCACAAGTCTATTGTTTAGGTCTAAGTGATATAATATCATTGACATTGCATGTAACCTTCACCAGTGTTGTACTCGTGCAAAGAACAAGAAGTGCTACATTTTCATTCCTAACAAACAATAGTTTTACAAGCTTGCTAGCTGGTTAGCTTCATTTACAGAATGGTTTGTATTCCAATTCAAAGATAAGAACAACGCCTTTAGGTAAGGCAAGCCTAATTATAAAAGGCAGAAAAGGACAAAGCACTGCTAAGACAAAGACATCAAGACACAGGAGTAATGGTGGGTCATGACATTTTTGTTGTAACTCATGAAGCATTTGCGATAGCAAATAAAGTTTGATTGTGGGTCATAATGCCAGCAAATGGATGTTCAAAGTTTATTGACTTCTTCCACAGGCATTAGCCTTCCATCTGAGGTGTTAGAAAAAGTCTCAAGATAATTGCAAACATTGCTGTTCCAAACACAGATATCATTATGGCTCTTAATTTTATTTTGATAAGTTACCTGCACATTTTAGAGAAGCTCATAAGATTAAATACTTAAAATTATTAATGATACATTACGTATTGTGTAGTAATGCAGATTATAGGACGCACATCTGTCCTCACATGGATGCTCAAAATCACCAGTTTTTTCTAGTCATGCTCCTAGTGCTGTTTGTAAATGGAACATTTATACATATGGAGAAAAATGAAGGCTTTACCACTGATAAGCGTTACATCATGAGTGATGCTCATGATATCATTGTCTGAGATGTAATCCATGATCTCTTCTTCATCAGGGGAAATAACAACAACAACTCTTCTCGATCGAGAGGCTAAATCCGAGTACATCCTAATCATCAGGGCAGTAGATGGTGGTGTGGGACCCAATCAAAAAATTGGTATTGCTACGGTTAGTTCCTTTTTGTATTGTGAAGTGTCCACTGCTGTTCACGTACATATGGGTTGCAAATTGTTTAATAGCAAATGTATTTATAATGTAGTAAACATACAGTATGTGTACTAAAAGGGATTTTAATTATTAAATAGAATTTGAACCTTTTACGTGATCAAATACACATATTATTTATGTAATGTGTATTCATACTGATTCATTATTTATATATTCATGTGTACTTAAAGTTGCACTTAAACCTCTAATTGGAGACTAGCAAATTCATGAACTGTTACATAAATTATACTGTCAGCCAATGTGAAGTACGTTTATTGTGGTTAGTGTCTTAGAACTGTCCAAGACTGTGACCTACATGGATAGGGTCACCTGTTAATGGGGCATATCCTCTGTGCTGCGCATTGGGACGTTATATTGTATCACTAAAAAGGGAAGATCTAGGAACCCCAACCAGTCCTATATGTGGTGACAGACGTGGACCCGCCATCTCGTATATGACTGTGGCTTTCAGCAGCAGATTGGGTCCTTCTGTGTGCAGCCACCAATATTTCAGTATTAGTGATACATATGATGTTTTCTATGTAAATGTGAATGTTTTCTATGTAAATGTTTTATATTTTTATATAACTCATGCCAAACAATAAAGGTTTACCAATTGAACATGATCAGATGTATATTCCAAGCACTTCAGTACACAGAGGTCCAGGTCCACTACACTGAAAAATGCAAATTAAAAGGGCTTTGTGGGGTGGGGAGGATAGGTCTAAAGTCAGCAGGCATTAGGACAAAGATGGGACAAATTGGACAAAACATGTATGATGTGTAGGTCATGTAGGTCTAGCCTTAAGCTATATTTGTCATCCATGGCTGTCTAAAAACATCACACTTTAGGCTCTCCCTACTTTTAATAACTGAACCTGTTTTCCCCAGTAGTGACCCTAAACCACCAAGGCAATGACCTCACACTAAGTTACTGATTGTAGAGTACAGATTTGAAAGATCCATCAAGTAATTTTAAGAGAGAAATATTGGTACAAAGGAAGTAGAAGTGGAGCAGTCAGCAGGAACATTCCATTAGTTGCTATGGTGCCGCACCACTTTTACCTTCTTCCACCAGAATTTATTTTGCAGTGGATTGCATTGCACAGCTTGCATGCCAATGTTGATACAGCACAGTGAATCCTACCTCTGCCCTGCAGGACTTGCTTGTAGCATTTGCTAGAATTACATATTCTCTTCTTAACCCTGTGTCATAAATATTAATATGGATGTTGTAGCGCGATCCTACAATTGTAACAGTTGCATACTAGTTGTGGACCTCACATAATGCTAATCATTTAACAGTTCTCCAGAGAGATGTGCAAAGACCTTTCAATTGGAAAATGAGATTTAATTTGTACAAGTGACGACTCAACTTACTGTGCATGGTTTTTTCAATTATTTGCATATCCAGCAGTTATAATTAAGACATAACAAAAGTGAGACATGTACATAAAAACTGTAAGAGCTTGATACTTTTAAATCAACACTTTTAACAGAGATAATTTAATGTATAAAATGAATGCTCTCCCATGGCTTTCATCCAGTTATCTTGAAAAATGTCCTCTTGTTATTGTTACTTTATTGTTCTGAAACTACGTTTTCCTTACAATGTACAGTAAACAGTTCTTTCTTTTAGGTCAATATTACATTGTTGGACATTAATGACAACGCTCCCCAATGGAAGGATGAGCCGTACATGATTAACCTAGTAGAGATGACACCACCAGGTTCGGATGTTACAACGGTATGTGAAAAAAGTAGCAAAATCTAAAGATGCTCTAGTAGGGTATCCCATCACCTATCAGGTCAAAGACAGAAGTTCAGGTATAGAGAACAGTGCCTTAAAATCTTCTTTAATGAGTACGGGCTGTTTGTCTGGGTATGTTAGTGTGTGCACAAGTATATTAGTGCTGAGTGTCTAGTTGTGTTAGTGTGAGTGTCTGGTGTGTGTGTGTTTGGGTGTCGGTGTAGCATAGCCTGTCCTGGTGGGTGTGTGTTTGGGTGGGTGTAGCATAGCGTCCTGGTGGGTGGTGGGTTGGTGGCAGAGCTTGTCCTGGTGTTTCTCTGGGTGTCGATGTGGCAGAGCCTCTCCTGGCGTTTGGGTGTAGGTGTGGCAGAGCCTGTCCTGTGTGTGTTTGGGTGTGATTGTGGAGGAGTCTGTCCTGATGTGTGTGTCTGACTGTTGGTGTGGCAGAGCCTTTCCTGGTGTGTGTTTTGGGGTGTTGGTGTGGGAGAGCTTTTCCTGGTGTGTGTTTTTGGGTGTTGGTGTGCCAGGGACTGCCCTGGTGTTTGTTCCTGGCACTTAACTTACAGTAGGAACTATTTCATTTTTACTTATCCAGAGATAAAACACCCCCCTGAATTTGAATGGGTGTGTGTTTTTTCAGTGGTATGATTTAATGGTGGAAATTATTAATGCCCCCCCCCCTGTTTTCACTTGAGAGATCTTATGTGCCCCCCCATATATTGTTTCTAGAGTCACCACTGCCTGCTTTAAATCTAACATAGCAAGTAACATAGCATCATCTGCCCTATAATTTAACGACTTTTTACATCTTGATTCTTATTGTGGCAGGAAAACCAAAATCCTGTAGCCATCTCCTCCTTTCCTCTTCACTTTCTAAAATGATTGAATATCTGTTTGTTTATCCTATTGAAATCAGACTACAGACATAATAGAGGTTTAATAACGCATTAAATTAATTTTTATTTTTGTTCTGATCAAACCTCATTAATTCTCCTGCTAATTATGTTTTTACAGAACAACTAGTATTAACTGCACAATTAGCTTTTTTTGCCTTCTGTCTATTGTAAGGCCATGCGATGGTTAGGAACACAGTGTGTTTTCACAGTTTGAAGCGGATTACGCTTGCTCAGGTGCATAGTACGCTGCAATTTTCAGCACACCTTATTAGCAATTTCATACCTCACCCAAGAGATGTTCTTATATTTACAACAGGGAATAGTTTACTTTTGTATGAACAGAAGACGGTTATGCAGTTTATGTTTATTCTAACATTTGCCCTGTTTTTTTCTTTCTTGTTTGCTTCTTACATAAATTCACTGCTGGGAATTCCTAACCAAAATGGATTACAATTAAATACCATTAACTCGATACAATTGTTTCCACAGACTTAATATTTTGGCATGCAACATAACTATTTTTTATTTTCTGCATAAACGAGGAAAACACTATTTTTTTATTGTTGGCAGTTATCATCTACGGGAAAATGTATTTAGATGAATGTATGTGTTGGCAGTATAAATCTTTTAATAAGAATACATTTGCAACTAACGCTCATGTAAGCGGACTAGTGCATACAGAGAGGTATATTTTTTTCCATCAGCATGCTAACTATTGAAAACCAATTCATTATGTACAAGCCCTGATAATATCTATTTTAATACATGATTGCGTACAATTTTATTTAGTTTTCATTTTATGTTTCACTAGAATCTGATTACAAGTTTACCAAAGGCATTAGTTAAAAATAAAAATACATTTAGTTGCTTGACAATAATATTTACAATATTATTATAGTGCATATTCGTAGTGGCTTTTCACTGTAACACAATGTTCTTTTAAAAATAATAACAAGGCTAGAGCGTAACATTATTTTTAATTGAAATGTCCATAAAAGTAGTTCGCAACAATAATTTATTGATTTATCAACAATAATAATTGTGCAAAACACAATTACGATTTTTTTTTATGTTCTTGCATTATGGGTTAGGACTATCAATATGGTTTTCATGTTGAAATGTTGGCTATGTATGGTTTTCAATTAGCACCCCTACACACACACACACATACACACACACACACATATTATATGGCAGTTTCCCTTTTTGATAAATAGTTTTCAAATATTTGGGGTTTACAGAACGAAAAAGTGATTCTGGTGCAAAGTATAAAAAGTATAGCTAACTATTTAACCTTACTGTGACCCGAGTACTCATAGTGAGTGATACATTTAACAAAACATGAGCAACCATTAGACTAGAGCTTAACTATCCTATATGTTATTTAATCCAATAAAACAGGTAAAGGACCAGTGTCACTGCTTAATACAACTACTCTGCCCACTGTTCTGAGGTCCAAGAAAATAGGGACATCAATGAAGGAAACAGATACTTAAATGGAGTGTCCTGATAATTAGTTAACATAATAAAGCAGGGCTGGTCCACTTAGCCAGGTAGACAGTGTGCATCACACCCAGGCACAGAAAATAATTGTTTTGACCATTGCTCTGTACAGCTTTTTCACTGACTCCTGCATCTCACTCTGTGCTCCACCTTCCTGGAACCAGGGGCGGGCTGGGCAATTGCCCCCCAGGCCGATTCGGCCACGCCAGGGCCGTCTTTAATGCCCGCAGAATCCGCGTCGGCACACCGAGATGCCATTGCAGCCGATGTGGCTATGAGCCCTAAAGCGGCGGTAAGACGCGCTGGCTGCTTTAAAATCATTAAGCGGCCAGTGTGCCTCCGCAGTGCCGCCCAGTGTCCTGTTCTCTGTGACTCTGCCCCCTTGAGCGGCACGTCACATCGTCAATGTGATGGGCCGCTCAAGGGGGCGGAATCACACAGAACCGTTCCTCGTGACAGGTAGAAGAGCACATTGGAGGACAGCAGCAGTGAAGGATGGCAGCAAAAACGTAAGTATTAAAAAAATAAAAAAAATAGTTGGGGTAATAGGCGGAAGGGGAGCCATATTCAAAGGAGGGGTGCATAGGGACAACAATTAAATACAAAATGGGGGTGGCTAGGGGGTATAAGTACACACCAGGGTGGTGGTGCAAACATAACCCAATACACAAACCGTGGGGGTGGTGGCGGGTCAATATACATGGGTCATTAACAATGCCAAAGGGGCATCAATAACACAAGGGAGGGGGCTGGCTTTGGACATTCACATAATCAATACACAAGCTTCTGGGGCATAATGCTTGACAAAAGGGGGGCTGAGCTGGGGGCACAAATCCCCCATGGGCAATTGCTTCACGCTCGCTGTTCTGGGACAAAGTTGGCTCACTCTGGACTGTATTTTATTAATGTTATCTGGGTGCTGGTCGGGTTCTATGTGGACAGTGTGGTCACCAGGGCTGGCTTTGGGGGTGTGCGTCCTGTGATCTATGCCTGTAATTTAGTGGGTCTTATCTATACCTTAAATGCTTAGTTGTTATGTGATTTCCAGTTGATCTGTACCTGCAAAGCTGGGTTTGTGTGTTATTCTGTTGATCTGTATCTGCTATGCTATGTTTCCATACATTATTTATGTATACCTGCAAATACAGGGTATTTCTTATTCAGTTGATCTATACATGCATGTGGTGTTTACATGTGTTGTTTATTTGATCTATACTCCCTACAGGGAGTAAGTAAAAGAGAGGTGTGGCTTATTGAATGAGCGACAAAGGGACTCTGGGGATGATTACAGGGGAGAGGACCTCTCAATGTCACAGTAGGGTCAGGAGGAGGGAAGACTGTACTGACTCTCACAGTCTTCCCCTAATCAATGGTTAGTGTGGCTGGGGCCCAAGGAAATGCCTAGGGTCCAATTTTTCCATATTTTACATTTTTTTGTTACAAAGATTAGCTGTTTTTTAATGTATTAAACATAAATTATTTTACTTCCAGTCCCATCACATTACATCAATATGCGTTAGAAAATCAGGAAAAGATGGGCATGGATGGTATGCTGATTTTGTGGCGCAACGGGCCACATGACTAGACTTGCCCTAGGCTGCCAGCCCTCCCCTGCCTGGAACATACATTCTAACATTTTATACAATCACACACACTCAGTCTAACACCCTACATTAACAGACATTCTAACACCATACACTGGCACTAAAACAATGTACACTAACACACACACTCAGCACTATGCAGGGATTCTCCACCCAGTCACTGTATACTGACATATTCACATACACTCACTCCATACATTGAGACACTGTATCATACACTATTATACACTCAAACACAACACACTGATCCCCCACACTCTCATTCTAACATCATAAAAAAAAAACACCCAACACGGTCTAATACTAATACACTGACACCCCAAAGACAGAGATGGTCATTCTAATACTGTACACTGACACCCCACACAGTCTAGCATTGTATGCTAACACACATACACTCATTGTTGCACTGCACACTGGCACTCCCTTCACACACAGAAACACCATACACTGACAAATACACAGTTTAACCCCTTCAGGACCGCCGTTTGTGTACTGCGTCTTCAGTTGAAGACTGCAGTCTGGGCAGTCAGGTATTAAGACTGTCCCTGTTATTCCGTTTTATATTATAATATTTTCTTTTTTCCCCATAACTGTTCACTTATATACAGTAGTCTTATTAAATCATACCAGCATCCATTCCTAAATTAAACTGCTCATGTAAAACACATAGCATTCCTACTCTGTGAAGTAAATGAGCCATTTTAAAGGCTTGAAAACCCACACCAGCCTGAATTGTTTGCAAAGGATTTATAATTCAGAGTCTGGAAATTAATTAAAGTGATACTTCTCCTGATCAATTACTATAAAATAAAGTAAACAACCCATTTTAAGCATTAAACACTTAGTAGCGAGTATAGAGAGACTAACTAAATGCTCTGTATTTTGGATAGGGATCATTACAAGAAAAAGTTACAAAAAAAGAGTAACCGATGATGCTGCAATTACCAGTCAGTTATTTAACCCTAAATGCTGCCCCTCTTTGCAGGCTTTGTTAAGGGACCCTGCTCCCCATGTATGTATCCATTTGTAGATCTAAATAGCTGTATCTTATGCATGTGCGAAAGTGACGTTTATTTTAGCGGCCATCATCTAAACCGGAGGGTCAGAGGTTTAAATTTAAGAGGGTGGAACAGCTTCCAATCAGAAGTGGTAGAGGCTAATACAGTGAGATTTAAACATACACAGGGTTAGCATAAAGTTATCCTAAATCTAAGATGAGACCAAGGACTGATAAAGGTGGGTTGAATGGTTGGTTCTTATCTGCCATCAGATTCTATAGTTCAGTGTTCTAATTGGCCCACTTGCCTGTATAGGTTTTCAGGTATGGAATTCAGGTAAGAATGATGCTAATGGAGAGCTTTATGTATTTTCAGTGTAGAAAATAAATTATGGAGTATGGAGTATGGAGCAACCCCACTGCAATAGCAACTGTTACTTTTTGAGTACGGTGCCTCAGACTGTCAATTAGATCAAACAAATAAGAGAAGAAAACCCCCCAGAAAGGCTGTATTCTTACTCTATATTCCTACTCTTAAGAACAGTGAGAGAGACTACATATACAACTAAAAACTGTTTAATTCCAATAGTACAAATAGCAGTAAATTATCCATGACACAGGACAAAAACAACCAAAATAAAAAATATATAAAACTCAATAGTAGTGGTCACCGACATGTTTCATCCATGTTGCTGGACATAGATAACAGTTTTTAATTGTATACATAGTCTTTCTCACTAAGAGTAAGAATATTTCTCTAGCCTTTTTGGGGATTTTTTTCTTCTCGTGTTTGTTAGAATTTAAAGTAATCTGATTCAGACATTTAGACCTTGATCTTATTTCCATTCACCTAGAGAGGTTAAGTTAGAGATAAAAACCGTTGGCCCACAGAGTAATTCTGAGCATATCCAGGTGCCCTGGAACTACCCCGGTGGCCACCGTCATATCTATTGAGCACAAGATACAACATCATATTCCAGCTCTCCACCTCACAAGTATCAGATACAGATGTCCATTGTTTAGATTTGAGTCATAGATACAATGCATTGCATTCTTCTTGGCAAAGTCCCTCATATATTCAGGGAAGAGCTTGAAGAATTCACCTCAGGGGTAAATTTGCACAAGTGGCCTAGCAATGATAAACCCCAAGACATATCTGTCAGACAGCATGTGTTATGTGTACTATACAGTCCACTCAAAAACAGAATGCAGAGAAAGCCAGTGAATAAAATGCCAATAAAATTAAATATTGCAAGCTGAACACAAAAAGCATCAGCATATTTTTCTATTACATCACGGTTTACTTTGGTGTAATAATATTTGCAAACAAAGCAGTCTTTACTGGCATTTTTAATTCTTTATGTTTGGAATTTATTTGTGTTCAAGTTCCTCAATTTCCGGTCACAGGTAATGTCATTACAATAAAGTAGTAGCTTGATTTTGGAAGAGTGCAATGTGCATCAGGACTAAATTGGATACACAATGTTCCAAAAGGATCATTTTCATGGATTATTTTCCGTAACAAAATGATTTTCTCCTGTGGTATAATTATTTGTGGGACTAACGGAGGCTAATAAACTTTAAGATTAATTTTGAATTACTACTTTCTATCCAATTTTTCTCTAACAGGTGGTAGCAGCTGACCCAGACCTGGCTGAAAATGGCACACTACTCTACAGCATCAACCCTTCCAACAAGTTCTATACCCTGAATAGCACAACAGGAAAAATTCGGACAACAGGAGTTGTGCTTGATCGAGAGAACCCCAATCCAGTAGATGCTGAAATGATGAGAAGGATCATAGTCTCTGTCACAGACCGTAGGTTCCTGTCCTCCACTTATTCCAAAACTCCTCGTTTGGCTCAACTTCGGCATATTGTTTACAGAAAAAATAAAGCATGAGTATAAGAAAATAAAAAATGACTTCTGTAAGATCACAAGGAGCTGTTACTGGATATTGAATAAAATGTGTTAAACTAGTATGATATGGAAAGCACCCCCTTAATATGACACAGAGGATTACCACCCTTAAAGCTCATGTTTTCAGGTTCTCCTCAGATGAGTACAGGTGCATTACTCTGTGTTTATCTGTCAGAGTTGTGCTAATTAAGGTACCACAATAGCGTAGGTACTTTCTGCACTGCACACCAACATCCCCCACACAGCAGTCTCACTGACAGGTGCACGACAAGCACCCTAAAGCTGCATCTAAAGAAATCTAAGTCCCACACTCCAAGGTAAGTTACTCAATTCGCTGGTACTTTATAAAGAATAAAATACTAAATTGAGCAACTTACCTAGGAGTGTGGGACTTAGATTTCTTTAGATACCACAGTAGTGTATTTCTTATCATAGAGCTATGTTAAGAGCTATTTTGGCATTAGATAGAGTAGTTTGACATAACAGTGGGCTAAGCAATATATTGTCATATATAATGTGGTGGAATTGCCAATACGTATGCTTATTTTCTATTGAGAAAAAGATTTAGGATATGTTTTTAGAGTTTTCCTTTCTTTTTCATTTCTTTGTTGGGCAGTTGGTAGACCACCTCTTCGTGCTACAAGCAGTGCTACGGTTATGGTGAACTTGTTGGATCTAAATGACAATGATCCAACGTTTCAGAACGTACCATTCATTGCTGAAATCGTAGAAGGAACTTCAGTAGGAACATCCGTATTCCAGGTAAATAGCCAACTACATGCATGACTGCACATTCAGATAGTTTTCATCCATGCTGCACAAATACACAACAAAGACTTTTATTTCTTCTTAAACTTTATTTTCAAACAATAAATATGAAAATGAAGTGAAAAATATTGATATTTTTTCTGATTTTATTTTGTGTGACAAGTAGATCTTGTTGAGGATCAACAAAGACAACTAGTAATACAAAGAAAAGACCTTAACTCTAGGTCATGCAATCGTATACCATGGTAATCATGTTAGATATCCTCTCCCCTACCCTGAATTCAAATAGATATATTTTTTACTTTGTATACCTACATCCATCTGTTCAATGTGTGTCTAGTCAGTGATGCTTGTTGATATGTTTTAATGTTTATTTAGCCCTTAATGTTTTTCTTTTGATAGGTTGTGGCGATTGACCTCGACGAAGGTCTAAACGGATTAGTGACATATCGCATGCAGGTGGGCATGCCGCGTCTGGATTTTGTTATAAACAGCACTAATGGACTGGTCACCTCCACAGCTTTACTGGACAGGGAGAGGACAGCAGAATATTATCTACGCGTGGTAGCCAGTGACTCAGGAACTCCATCCAAAAGTTCCACCAGCACGCTTACAGTTCGGGGTAATGACTAAGAGTCCCTTTGTAATTAGATTTTCATTTGATATTGCAGACATGGTGCTGGGGAAATGCGTCATATATCCAATCCTGTCTATCTGCCAATACCAGATACATCCCTAGCACCATCTTCCCTAATCATTACATGTTGAATATAATAGGGGCAGTGTACTATTATATAATGGTGTTCACATAAAAAGCTGAGCAGCATTATATTTGACATTTCACCTTGCTGACATCAATATGACATTTGAAGGGCGACTTTGCAAGCGTACCTAGATATGTGTTTTTTGAATGCTGTTCGCTGGGAATGCACTGAATTCTTTCTTTGTTTTATGTACTTATTGGTCATTATTATTCTAGGAGAACCCGGGAACTTTATGCCTTTTATGCTTTTTTAGGTTGTGCATTACTCCCTCTGTATATTTTTTGCTGTACACTATTTTATGTATAAAATATAAATGGGAAGCAATATTTAAATAGTTTGTATAGCATATATTGCAATATTTTATTTAAATATACAGAATAAACCGTAAACAATATTATAGAATTATATAATACTTCACATCTTTGTTTTTCTTCCATAGTTATAGATATCAATGACGAGAGTCCAACTTTCTTCCCAACTTTTTACAATATCTCACTCCCCGAGAATGTTCCTCGAGATTTTGTGGTGGCACGGCTGAACTGTACAGATGCTGACACGGGACTGAATGCTGAGCTAAGTTATTTCATAACAGGTATGATATCACATTTTGCCATCTCTCCTTCCCTAAACTTCTCACAATAACTTGTAATAAGTTTGCTTCGTGGAATTTGATGTTCTTAATGGTGGCACGTAATCTCTTCTGAAAAGCACAGATTTTCCTTCTGCTGCTCCCCTTTGGTCGGCACTTGTAGAGATATGAGATTGTGGATAGTATGACACTTCTGACAACCCTGAGCTGTTTACAGTATGTCCTCATGAAGTGCACCGGGTAAAATAGATTTATGCAAACAAAAAAACGGATTGCTGTGTTACCCTCACGAGACCATGAACAAAAGTGAGGAGCTGGGCCTCTAAGGACTTAAGGGGTGCAATTGGGACAGGACCTTGTGACCCATGTTGATATTTCCTTAACCTGTCAAGTGTTTACTAGCTAGCAATCAGAAGGGACCCTAAACTTAAGGAGCAGGCTAACTGGTATGTAATGACCTACCTATATTAAATAAATAACTTAAATAAATCCATATATGCGAAACAGAATTTTCTCTTAAATTACTTATCTTTGGTTAAGTCTTAGCCTTGCCTCCAATCGAAAATGTCTGAAAGATTGGCCACTTCTTTCAGACTTAAATTACAGTGAAATGGCAACATGTTGCAAATATTCTTCAAAAATATGGCTTCAAAATTTATTTCTATTACCTCCTCTTTTGATCTCCAACAACATATTAACTCCCCTACTCATGATGATGGTCACACCCTGGACCTTAATTTTTCTAGCATGTATTTTATTTAAAAAAAAAGTTAAAACTCAAAATCAATTATCCTTAGGACATTGCAAAGTTAAATAATAAAATTAAACAAAGTTGTTTCTATTTTTGTTTTACGTGTATGTTGTTTATTTAGTTAATGGAATTGGGGTGGTTTAGAGGGCTTTATGTTCAGTAGGTTATATATTATATATATAATATATATATATATTGTGGACAGGGAACAGGGCATGGTGGTTAACACATATTCTCACAAAATACTGCGGTGCAATGTATTTGATAACCCAGGGAGAATGTTTTGTTAACGGCAAAATAATGGTAATGCTGTAGTTATGTTTGGGTCCCTGGGGTGGAGCATTGGAGAGAAGGGAGGGCCAGTGCTCCACCCCACAGTTTACTTGCAGCAGGTGATGAAGCCAGTCCAGGAGTTCTGGTTATCCCAGATAGTTACTCACCTGTTACCAATGAGCACCAGGGGGCTGTTACTAAAAGGAGCCCTGTGAATTATTCAGGTGAGAAATATACAAGCAGTGAGTGAGACTGCATTTTCTCGTAACAAATCTGCTGAACGGTTCCTAAAGCAAAAAGGTCTGTGTTGAATGTTTTTGTTGGTAGCGGGTAAGCCATCCAACGATAGTTAGTTGTTGTTTGTCAGTAAGTGCTCAGAGAGCAAGGCTTTCTTTTTTGTTTGTTTTAAAGACCTTTTTAATAAAAGGACTACACTTTCTAAAAAGAATTCAGCCTTATGTGGTATTTTAAACCTTAAGACTGTGTGGTTACATGAAATATATATAAGGTAAACTTGAGAGTTCAGGATCTTTGAGCTTAGCACATGGATAGTTTAGTGAATAGACTTTAGAGAGCTTTGTGTTATAGACAAAAAATCTTTGTAGTGATTGGAATAAGGTGGAATTGGTTTAGAGTTTTAAATTTTAAAACTTTAGCCTTTCATCTCCAGGGCTATTGTGTAGTTCAGAGTGGTTTTCTCATTAGTGGCCCCATGGATACTCTCAAATTTGGTAACTTTATATCTTGAAATTGGTGATTAATGTACCTTTTTTATGTTTGCCCATTTGTTTCCAAAGTAAATGGAAAACCTATGCACATGATGTGGTTATGTTTTGTTGCGATTGAGAAGGGCCACTCTTACTTAAAGGAGCATTCCCCTTGATTCCTCAAGGGAATGCCAATAAAGCCTGTTCCTCCATGGACCTCCATTTGTTCACTAAAACTGTGGTTTATCTCTCTCGCTGAAATATTAGTTTTAAAGGGTCAAGACTGCTCTAGCATGGAAGCATGCTAGAGAAGCAAGTTGGTCAGGTATAACGCATAATTCAATGAACAAGTAAACACAGAAATATCTTACTAATTTAATTATACATTGTATAGTGCTAGCCAAGCTGTTGCAACAGAAGGTCACTTGCGTTGGACCTTGCATAACATTGTAAAGTTTCCCTATTTAGTGAATAGACCCCCAAAGTGTCATGCTGGATGATTAATAATGAGTTGTTTTATTGCAAAAATGAGTGTTTTTTTTAATCCAATTGAATCTGAACTATTTAAGGAAAAATAAGGCATTTACACTTAGAAAAATCTGAAGAGCTCCTCTGTTGTCTGATTTTTGTGCAAGCTTTGGCTGCTTGAAGCATGCACACCAGGGGTCTTATTAGACCACTTGTAACTCTCCTGCGAGCAAGTCCTGTAGCTAGTTATAGAGAACATGCTTTGGTCATGATGGGGTTAATGTGTGGAACTTATGCAAACATATTTGCAACCTGAAACCAATGTGCTAAGTATAATTGATTTTCAGTTTTAACTTTTTTTAAATAAAATATACAGAAAGAAATTTCACCGTTTGTATAACAGAAATAAACTTCCTGGACACCACCATCAGCATTAAGAACAATACCATCCACACATCCCTGTATCGTAAACCAACAGACAGACCGACTTACCTTAAAAACAACAGCTTCCACCCTAAACATACAAAAAACTCTATCATATACAGCCAGGCCATAAGATACAACCGCATCTGTTCTGACACAGCAGATCGCGACAAACAGCTCCAGAAACTAAGGGGAGACTTTATGAACCAGGGCTACAATGCCAGGATAATTGACAACCAGATACAGAAGGCCACCAACATTCCCAGAAAAAAATTACTAAAGTACAAAGAACATCATACTGGAACCCGTGTGCCCCTGGTTGTCACTTACCACCCCCAGGTAGAAGCTCTACGCAAAATATCTAAAGAACTTCAAGCAACACTACACACCGACGACAGACTCAGGGAAATTTTTCCACAGCCTCCCCTACTTTCCTTCAGACAGCCCCCCAATCTTAAACAACTATTAACCAAGAGTGCCCTGAACAAGTCCACAAAAAATGGCACTTTCCCCTGCCTACAAGGAAGGTGTAAAACATGCGCGCACACATCCACACTGTGGACATGGTGCCTATACCAAATTCTAATACACTCCATAAGATCAATGGTGCCTTCTCCTGCAAATCTTCTAATGTGGTTTACCTTATTATGTGTGCAAAGTGTCCAACAGCCCTCTACGTGGGTGAAACAGGCCAGCCATTGCATAAAAGGTTTAATTCACACAGATTCCACATCAACAACAAGAGAGCAGAGACACCAGTAAGAGAACATTTTTGCCAAAATGGACATAGCATCAGTGACATCAGACTGGCTGTATTAATGGGACTGTTCAAAACCCAGAGGGAGAGAAAAATATGGGAGGTTAAATTAATACTTAAATTTAACTCTTTAAATGCTGGTGTCAACCGGGATAGGGAATTTATATCCCATTATCACTTTGTAGATAACAAACCAGACATGCACACAACCTGACCCCATTAGAGTTGTGAATACCTCCTGACACCTCCTTTTATGACTCCAATCCACCTCTGATTTTAACACTATTGACTGATCAAAGAACCTGGTCTTAGACATTTTGATGTTATCTGCTTCCCAATTGTAACCATGCTATTTGTCTGATACTTAAAGAGAGGTTTTTCACATTATTGTATAACATGCCTGATGAAGGGACCTGAGGGGTCCTGAAAGCTTGCAATCTATATTTACTCAGTTAGCTAATAAAGGTATCATTCAAACTCCACTTGTCTCCTGTAATTCTACGGCTAACACGGTACCAACTCTCATCTTTTAAAATGAATATGAGAGCATTGATAAATGTTCAGGGTAATTTTGCAAGGCACAGTCTAGAAGGAAACACTCTGAGACGGTCACGTTATTTTGGTAAATGTGAGATACAGAGAATGTGCGTTGCTGTTTTAATTGATTTATGTGATTGCAAAGTTTGCTACAAGTAAGCTTATTGGTAGCGCCCTCTGGTGGACATGGGTAGTTACAGCCGGTGATAGGTGAGCCTGCCTTATTCTTGAGATATATCCATTTTTCACTCAATAAAAGCAAAGGAAAGAACCAGAACCAAAGAAGAAAGCTTCAGTTTATATATCTGCAAAATCTGATTAGTTCATAGGAAAATATTTCTGAAACACAAAGAAAAATCATTTGTAGCAAAAAATGTTTGCAACAGGTAACATGTATACTATGTTTGTAGTTGTCACCAAACAAAATATATACTTTAAGCTAACTTCTAGCACTTCTTAACAACTTATTATCCTTGTTAAACATTCTTAGGTTGTGATGATCTGTTATTTCCTGCAGGAATAATAATGATATGCTTTGAAATGCTTGCTGAATGCAATTTATACAAGTTGAGCTTGTGATTTCAGCATTCATAAGCTGTACTTGTTTTAATCTTTGCATTTTTTCCTGCAGCTTTTAGAATATGTTTGTGGTATTGCGGTTTCACCGCTGTGTATCTGTGCATCTGAACTGATTCATAATGGGTGATAAAATGACATCAAATGCACGGCACTTTATATAAATAATATTTGCTAAACGGATAACTACCAAAAACCACAACAGTTTTTAGATCTGTATAAATATAATAGTGATTTAATTTGTAGCCAAGAATTATCTCATACTATTTAGAAAAATGCTTGAAAAGTGTCTTATCAAAACATCTAATGACATGGTCAACTCCGCTTTGCGCTATAATTGCTCTTTATAACTGAGCTACTGTGTATAAAAACATATATTAAATATGATGGCTGGAGTGTCCCTTTACTGAACTTTTAATGTATTACAAAATCTAGGAAATTCTGGGCTTAACCGAAAGGCTCCTGCCCAAACCATCACACACAATAACCTAACTACTATCTTAATATACACTCCTAACGTAAATGTAACAAATTTCCATTGTTTGTACACGGATTTGTCCGCATTCTCACAAATTACCTTTTAAGTTGCTTTAAATATATATTAGTGAATATAGGAGTGCACTAGGGTGGGTGCTATGGGTAGCTCGATGACGGGGGTGCCTAACAGGGTTATAATAGAGGCAGGTTACATGGATGGTCTGAGCTGCACTAAAGGTAAAGGCTCTATTCAAAAAGGCGAAGAAAATGAAAAGAGAAGAGATGAGCGAAAAACAGAAGTAGAGGGAGAGGAAAAGGAGGAAAGTATGTGAGAATGAGGGGGTGAGAGAGTATGTATGTATGTACGTGTAGAGTAAGTTTTAGAGTTCGTATATGCAAGAATATTGTATGTGTGAGCATATGGTATAAGCATGTGTGTGAGTGTATTGTTACCTAAGAGAAAGGGAGATTGAGTATGTGTATGTATATGGTGTTAGCATGTGCATGTTAGTGTGTTTTTTTTAACTGGACGAGGGAGGACCACTGAAGGGAAAACTGCACCCAGATGCCGCTAACCCTAGACGCATGTGATTTCATCATTGCATTTATCATTAAGTCAATCCTACCCATCCTAGTAAATTCTCATACACAAGATGCCACTTCGCACATTTAATGCAATGCTGATTAGGCAACTTGTGATTTAATTTCCCAAACAGTAACTATGTGCAGAATGTGTAACAGAGGCCCTTATCTTACTTATTATGGAATCGGTGTTGACTTTGCCAGAATCTGATTTGTGCCCTAATAACGAGACCTGTAGTTTCCTTAACACCTTTGCTCTTAATTTCCTTGACAGCACGCTGCTACTCATTTCCCAATTACTTTTGTTCGAAAAACTCTATTTAAATGTTTCTAAGGTGAGAGACATAATTATTAGTGTGCATAGCGCCATGTCAATTATACTATCCCTTCTGCTACAATAAATACACATTTTCACTTAGTGCTTGGAGCCTAATGAGTCTTATCTGAGCAGGCGTTTGGCGTTGTTGGATTTATGCATATTTAACAAATAACGTGTCAGGTCCTATATAATCCATAGATTACAGATGTCAAACGCCTGTCTTTAAAAGCATTAAGTTTTAAAGATGACATTTATTATTGTGTTGCTCGCCGATACATTGGGGGTCTGTGTAACTTTCATACAAAACCACAATGGAACAAATTCCTAATGAGCATTTGTTGTGTTTTTTTTTTAATTTTTTTTAATGTAAAATAATTCACATTTAGGTTTTTG
This sequence comes from Spea multiplicata, assembly GCA_009364415.1. Taxonomy (NCBI): domain Eukaryota; kingdom Metazoa; phylum Chordata; class Amphibia; order Anura; family Pelobatidae; genus Spea; species Spea multiplicata. Next base: position 18,296 of record VKOC01020686.1, read on the forward strand.
TACATATATCCCATATCACCTATTATTATTAGCACAATTCTAAAATTGTGCTAATAAGACTGTTAAGATTATAGACTTTGAGTAGAATGTCTGATACACCTTCTTTAATATCTAGGCTATTTAATACTTGGGTGGTTTGTGTTCCTCATATGAAGTTTGTAGGATGCAAGGTGTGATCAAATACATTGTTCGGGGCAGGTTCTTAGCACTTACTGTATCTTAAGTACGGTACTTTTGTACCTGTCATAACTACCACCTATTCAAACACTTACAGTAGTTCACTTATTGCATTTCATCTGCTTTCTACTGTGTTGCATTTGTATAAATACTTTATTTAGCTGCAACATTGTTCAAAATGACCGTTTTATTTAGCAATCAAGAAACTTGCTTTCAACAAATGTGAAGTAATCACAAAGTACAATATGCTGAGGCTATGTAATTATGCTTGTGAGATGGTCCTCTCTAGCCTTCCAACTCAGCAGATTTCACTGTGACCTTACCTGAGCAAGTGTGATTTAAATGAAATGTCCCAATGATTATACTTCTCCATGAACCAATAAATACAAGTGTGTGCCTTAGTTTCTTAGTAAACATCTCAATGTGTTATTGAGGCTTTGACCAATACTAAATCCTCATTATCAATGATGTCAATTGTAGGTGGGAACCAAGATGGGAAGTTCATGGTGGGATTTCGGGATGGAGTCTTAAGGACAGTAGTGAACCTTGACCGTGAAACAATGCCTTCCTATCACCTTGTCTTGGAAGCAATAGGTAAGGAGTAATTTACATTGTTCATTTGGAGTCATACTTAAAATAGGAGTGATCCCCAATATTCCAGGTTCCATATTCTAATGAAGTATTCAAGGAGACCTTATGCATTCCATTTTAGCAGTGCTTCATAAATATCTTCACCGTAGTCTGATTCATTTTAATTATACATAAAGGAGCAGATGAAACCCTCTGAAATCAAATATTGTACTTGCTAGTTTAAATGAGACAAGACAATGATATAATGGCACATACTATTTTATGGAATTGTAATATTGGCCCTGTCCTCTACAGACAATGGACCTGCAGGTAACAGAAAAACAGGAACAGCCACCGTTCTGATCACTGTCTTGGATATCAATGACAACCGGCCCATCTTTCTGAAGAGTAGCTACGAAGCAACCGTTCCCGAGGATGTTCCAAACTCTGGGAGTATTGTACAGGCATGTATATTGATTGCTGATACATTTCAGTGCATATAAGTTCTGATGGAGGTAGTTGCTGTCTGTGAAAAGATGTACAATATCTCACAAAAGTGAGTACACCCCTCACACTTTTGTAAATAATTTATTATATCTTCATGTGACAACACTAAAGAAATGACTCTCTGCTACAATGTAAAGTAGTGAGTGTAAAGCCTGTATAACAGTGTAAATTTGCTGTCCCCTCAAAATAACTCAACACACAGCCATTAATGTCTAAACCTTGGCAACAAATGTGAGTACACTCCTAAGTGGAAATGTCTAAATTGGGCCCAAAGTGTCAATATTTTCTGTGGCCACCATTATTTTCCAGCACTGCCTTAACCCTCTTGGGCATGGAGTTCACCAGAGCTTCACAGGTTGCCACTGGAGTCCTCTTCCTCTCCTCAATGATGACATCGCAGAGCTGGTGGATGTTAGAGACCTTGTGCCCCCACCTTCCATTTGAGGATGCCCCACAGATGCTAAATAGGGTCTGGAGACATGCTTGGCCAGTCCATCACCTTTACCCTCAGCTTCTTTAGCAAGGCATAAAAATGAAGTCAGGACAAATAAAGCAATTTCTTTGTGTGGGTTTGTTCACTCTGACTAGAGAGCTTAAACTTGAGAATGAATGGGCCTAAATGGAAGCACAGCTTTCCTGCGATGTGGCCCGTAATCAGCCTATTGCTTTGAAAATATTGTTTTGCATGGTTGTCTGTTCGGAGTCCTTAAAATGTGGTTTTGCCATTATTATGAAATGTAATGAAGCAATTAGTGATTTACGTAGTTTCCTGATTTTTCACAACTGTTTCAAGTGAAATCAAGCTTTGGTACTGTGGTTTTTGAGAATCAGAGATTGTAAGCTTCTTGTTAGTGACTATTCATGGGTCAGATCTTTACTTGTAGCTCCGCAGTGTGTTTGCGATACAGCATGGGGCCAGGGTAATCTTGCTATGTTTCCCCAAATGTACCATTTTCCTTAGGAAACCTTTTATTTACTTTTCCTCACTACATTATGTGACTATCAGTAACTGAACAGAAGAAGTATTGTCACCTTTATGGGTTTCAATGCAAATAAATTAATGTATTAAAACTTACTATAGTTAATACTTTTGTACATTTTCAGTATAATTATTTTGTAAAATGTAGCAGATATGTGTTAACCACTTTGTGGCAAAAAGCTTTAATGGCATCCTCAAAACTGTGGACATTGGCCCATGTTTTCACCTTTTTTCTTTTCTTCACAAAATAATTCACTGTACAAATGTAGCCATGCCATTGCCCCAGTGTGCAGCATTACACCAGTAAGGCAATAAAAAGTAGTTTGGAATACAGCATTTGCATAAAATATTTCACAAAAGTAAAATGAGAACATTCTTTTTATTTTTGCATGAATTTTACTGATAAGAATCCAAATCAGTTGTATCAGTAATGTCCAGGAAACAATTGTAAATTTAATTTCTTGGTAACACCAGTACTTTAGTAATTTCACTAATAAACAAAACATGCTTGCCTTGTGCAAACAATTATTTCCTTGAGAACTTTAAATTTCAACATTGTGAACTTATCAGTATGGCCATGTTGTCCTGCAAATATTGACCTTAAATATAACTAATTCTATATACAATACAAAGTGTTTAATGTTAAACCCAATCACCAGCACAAATACCCATTCTTTAAATCCAAAGAGGTATGCAGTCTCTTAAACTTGCTTCTGCCGGGTCACATTTTGGTGGACTCCATAAATGACCAGTCCTGGTTGGTTGGTGGCAGTCTTGGGCAAGCCCTTTGATGTTGTGAAATTGGTCGACTCCTTCGGAAATTGTTGACTGAATGTCTTAGTGATCCAAGTCTCTTCCACAGTCTTAGTTGAGGCTCACTGGCATCCTCTACATGATATGGCATGCATTCGTGTGGACCGTAGAGGGACTGATCTAGTGCAGCAGGTTTACAAAGTGTCACAAAAATAAGACAGGTTGCAAGAAGAAGGAAAATGCAGACAAGAGAGATGATGATGGGTAGTGTGTTGGTGATGTCTGATGGTATGTCGGTAGCATTTATAGCAACATTATGTATAGTGGTGTTGAAAAGTCCAAAAATAAGGGAGCCTCCAGCGGTGTCATTACCAAGTCGGTCTGAATTCGTAGTGCTCATTTTGTGTCTTGAAAGAAAAAAAAAAGTGCAAGTTAAAATACTTTTGTTCATTTTTCTTGAAGGTACCTATACATACTGCAGAGAATATATCTTCCACGCTACTGATTTCTGTAGCAGTTCTCAAACAAGTTACATACATTTTATAACGGTACTCCCAGTGCAATGTAAGCACAAGCCCTATAACCATGCTTAGGGTATGATGGGTTGTATCGTAAACATATGCCTTTTCATTCACTATAAAGGTATAATTTTTTGGTCACATTAAACACGTTAAACGCATGTTACATACATTTTATTAAAGCAAAAGTAAAGCCCAGTGATATTTATAAAGTATTCGTTTTGTTACTCTCACTGTAGGCAGATTATATGAACTATGAACACATGCGGACCTTACCAACATTCTGAAAATCTGCAATATATTTAAGACTTTTCCTTGTACAACATGCTTCCCAACCGGTCATTCTTTTGGACAAGTCTCTCTGTCCTTCTTTTCGAGTATCATAGATTGTTTATTCAACACAACTCGCAATAATATTTTTAGGAACAACAAAAATGCATTTGTTATAAACTAAATAATGTGAATAAAACACACTAATAGCCATTTTAATAGCTCATAACCTTGCTCTAAAACAAACGTCTCTCTTTAGCCATTTGAAATGCTGGGAGGTATCACACATTTTGACTATCGATTTTATTTGTGTAGTACAATCTAAAGGGTTAGTCTAAAGGGTTAGCTTGTGACAAACATTTACTGTTCCTTTTAAATATCAACTGCTAGAACACATTACAACAGACTATTATAAACGCACTACCCAGTAAAAACATATATAATTATATATATTGCCATAATACAAAAAAATAATACAACTCTCATAATTTAGTGGACCATTATCAGGGGTTACTTACCAAGTATTTATAAATAAGAACATAAACTGATCTAGATCAGGGCTGTGTGGCTAATAATTCAGTGACCAAGCAATGCATTGTACGGCCACTTGGCACTTTAAAAGTAAATAAAGAAAATAGAAGCAGGGAGAAACATAAAAAAAAGAAAATTGAAAACGGTGTTTTAGTCATCTGCAAATTCAGAATATCTGTTAATTCTGTATGTATAAAGCAAACAGAAAACCTAAACTCAACTCGGTATGGCTTCTTAAAAACTCATTTGTTTTTTAACCCCTGGCTACTGTAGTTGAATCACATGCATGGTAAACTCACCGATTAGTTGGCGGCTCCTTTCTGGGCAAATATTGCAAAGTGTTGGCTGACGTCTTGGTCACACGGACAAACTTGTTGGCTGTAGCTAGTTTTAGAACATTAGCTGGAGCTACTTGATCAAGTTTTCGAAGCTGAGGTATAAAACATTTGTAGTCCCAGTAAACTGCTGTGGGTGTCCTTAAATCAGCTTGAAATTTATATATTTTGCCCCAAGTGGAAGTAAACTCACCAGGGAGTCTTCAAAGGTTGCGATTAGCATATGTTAGTGAAATATATGCTAGAACCAAGGTTTGTGTAACAAATAGAGGTGTCAATGTCTCCACTTTTAAGTAGATTACTTGCATTAGGTGTTTGTTTGTATTTTGGTTTCGTTTTGATCAATCCACATTTTTATTAAAATGTAAATCTTTTAGTCAGGATGGTAGACTCAAGAAGAGTAAATAAAATCTACATGCTTTATAATGTATATAACACCAGAGGCGTGCGGTGTTAAAATATACTAATGTTATCATTGACAAATATTTAATCTGGACACTAACTTCCATTTTATTGGTAAGATTCCTTAAGTTTAATTTTATTAAGAAAGTTAAGGATAATATTAAGCCTTTAATATTATCAAGTACCATAATTAGTATGCTTATATTTAATATCATTTAATTAATGCTTAATCTGAGATTTTTCACTTCCAAATTCCAGTTCACATTATAGTATTAAAGAACGGGCTAAGACATCATTGCAGGAGTAAAAATATGTGAAGAAAGAATTAAGAAAATGTAAAGATTTGGAGACACAACTTTATGGGACAGGCACTACCTTTCCTAATGCGTGAATACTCTTTCTACCCTGTCTTATTCTTATATTGCAATCTATTCTTTTAAACAAATGACTTTCTAACAAATTCACTATTTTACTTTCTCTTATATTGTCCAATTAAGACGTTTCCTTGCATAATGGAAAAACATGTCTTGGTGACAGGGATATTCCATAGCCTGCAGGATGCCTGAAGGTGGAACTATTCCTGTTTCTCTGCATGTTTACTGCTCGTTCCAAGGAAGCTGGTTATGGTGTCATACAGATGTACATTCTTACAGCCCATTTCTAAGATAACAACGATGATATCATCAGAGGAGGAAAAAGCTGAGTCCAAAAGCAGGGCATTTCCTGTTCTGTATTAAGCAGTCTGTCCATGCTGCCTTGTAGTGCACCTGCTGCATTTAGTCCATGCACCCCATCTTTTCAGATTTCTCTAGGAGAGGATTGTGTTTCATATGAAATAAAACATTATTTTTGTTTGACTAGCCCTAAGGTGCTTAAAGAATAACTATTTCCCTCCTTAAGATGAAAGTTACCCAACATCTTTTTCATGCAGCCCTACCAATCTTTTCTGAAATGCATGGCAAGTAAAAAATAAAGCTATACATTTTTTTTTGTACAAGTTAGCATTTTTAGGAATGGAATAACACATGGGTCCTCCCCATCCATCAACACATGGAAGCGTATTGTGGCGTAGGCCAACTAGGTGGCCGACCACCAGCCTATGAACACTTAATCCTTCTTGGGACTGAGTGCCCATAGCAGACTTTGTGTCCTTAAGAGACAGGATATGCGATGATATCCTGGAGCCCAGAGGATGGCAGCCTCGGAGGTCGGTTGGGGTGCTGTCCTAAGTCAGACATAGGGCAATACTCAGCCAAATGCACAACTGTATAGTGGCATTCTAGAGCACTGATAATATGTGGTGTTATTAACCAAGTTCAATAGGAACACCGAGGTTTTAGTTTACCTAGAGGCCTACAAGCCGCAGAAATGGCCTGTCAGGTAATGCAAACTATATCTCGAGTACAATGTAGGAAGCTGATCATGTTGAAATGTCTGGGTATGGTAAATTAAGCTGACATTATAGACTGGGAGCCTGAGTCATTTATATCACCTTAATATGCAACCTGAGAAAAAATGTTAGAGCAAAGCAGCATTTAGCAAAAAAAGATGGAAATCCTAAGCTGTGTGTAATTAATATGCATTTGTCATGCTCACAATTATTGCTGTCAACTTGAATAAGAGCAATAATGATATAATCTAACACTTCACTGCAAATTTCAACTGGCGTCATTGCGCATTATAAATGATGTCAAATTTCTAATATTAATACTTGACTCTCTTTTTGAGAGACAATGCTTCTTTACTCCCTGACCCCCCCCCCCCCCTTAGTGTTCCTCTGTTTTGGGAACTAATACATGGTTTGGACCATAGCATTCCAAATAAATACCTTTAATAAATGTGCATATTTGCCGCTATCAATGTGTTCTGTAAAGTATGTAGACTTGCTACAACGTACTTAGTTACAAATTACTGAAACCATCTTTTTTGGTTAGTATTATTACAAGGTGCCTAGTTCACGAAGAAGCACAATTTATGCCTATGGCAGACACCCTTGTGGTGGCTTGGTCTCTAATTAGATTTAAAAAGCTATGAAGTCAAAGTTATATCCTTAGGTGCCCAATGCTTTAAAGTAGTAATGTTATTTTGGTATATTTTTTCCCAAGAACAATGTTTAATTACAACACTGCTATATATGATTAAGTAGAAGATAAAACGTGCAACTTAAATAAAGTGTGAGTTGTAAACACCTTCATAAAGCAGAGTAACTTGCACGCTAGTAAACTTATAAAAACAACAAAAATGTTTATTCATGAATACAAATTCATATATTCTGGCCTTTTGGAATAAAGGTTAGTTGTAATACCTTTCGTATGCAGGGTTGAATTTTCCAACATCCATAGCTCCTGACAAAGAATAGCGTGTATATACAGTATCTCACAAAAGTGAGTAGACCCCTCACATTTTTGTAAATATTTTATTATATGTCTTCATGTGATAATACTGAAGAAATGACTCTCTGCTACAACATAAATTAGTGAGTGTATAGTCTGTATAACAGTGTCAATAAAATAACTCAACACACAGCCATTAATGTCTAAACCTTAGCAACAAAGTTGAGTACACACCTAAGTGGAAATGAGTTTCACAGGTTGTAACTGGAGTCCTCTTCCACTTCTCCATGATGGCATCACAGAGCTGGTGGATGTTAGAGACCTTGCGCTCCCCCCACCTTATGTTTGATAATGCCCCACAGATGCTCAATAGGGTTTAGGTCTGGAGACATGCTTGGCCAGTACATCACCTTTACCCTCAGCTTCTTTAGCAAGGCAGTGGTCGTCTTGAAGGTGTTTGAAGTTATCATGTTGGAATACTGCCCTGCAGCCCAGTATCCGAAGGGAGGGGATCATGCACTGCTTCAGTATGTCACAGTACATGTTGGCATTCATGGTTCCCTCAATGAACAATAGCTCCCCAGTGCCAGCAGCACTCATGCAGGCCCAGACCATGACACTCCCACCACCACCGTACTGCAGCTCTGTTTCAGGGTCTTGGCAAACTTCTTATAGCCTCGGCCATCTTTATGTAGAGCAACAATTCTTTTTTTCAGATCCTCAGAGAGTTCTTTGCCATGAGATGCCATGTTGAACTTCCAGTGACCAGTATGAGAGAGTGTGAGATCGATAACACCAAATTTAACGCACCTGCTCCCCATTCACACCTGAGACAAATCACATGACACCAGGGAGAGGAAATGGATAACTGGGCCCAATTTGGACATTTCCACTTAGGGGTGTACTCCGTTTTGTTGCCAAGGTTTAGACATTAATGGCTGTGTTGAGTTATTTTGAGGGGACAACAAATTTACACTGTTATACAGGCAGTGCACTCACTACTTTACACTGTAGCAGAGAGTCATTTCTTCAGTGTTGTCACATGAAAAGATAATAAAATATTTACTAAAATGTGAGGGGTGTACTTGCTTTTGTGAGATACTGTAAGTATACCTGTAATTTCTGCACTATTCTGTGTATACTTTTTGCCCTGAACACAAGAAAATAAATGCAACACTGGCAATGTTTTGATTTGTGGTTCTCCGTACTTCTCTCTCAGCGCATTTTCATTTCATTTTGAGTAGAGTGAAGGCTTTGTGGTTGGAAAATGTGTTTCAGTGAAATTATCTGTAATATGTCACTCATTCGGAATAGTTACAAAAGTAACTTTAGGATGCATTGCAGCAAACTGAGTTTGCTTTACTGATCACTGTTTGACAAATATCAAAACCGTGTTATAGTAAGAAATTCTACTTGTTTACTTACTCAGCGTCTACCTTGTGTTCCGTCAGTTGACTAGGATGGATCTTTTTATGTCCCTTGGCATTGAATTCTGTGCACCCAGTGTGTGTTCTACAAGACATGAAGAAGCAGGAGACTTTAGTTTTTTTAATAGAAACAGACACATTAAAACATTCTCACTACTGGCAAGCATCTTTCTCAGAACCAAAATAGTCAAACTTTGCAGTAGGCACTATGCGCTCAGGTAGAGTTTTCTTGGCATTCTCTCTTCAGTATGACCCATTCTACTGTCAATGTTTGCCTGTGATATGCCTATGTACTTGATTTTATACACCTGTTAGCAACGAGCGTGGCTGAAAACCCCAATCTCAATAATTAGGAGGGCTGTCCACATTCTTTTGTCATACAGTGTATTACAACTTAAATTGCCATCAGAGAATTTGTAGTCGCTCAACGTTATCAGTATATTTTGCCACATTTACCCACTCATGTTTTTGCTGTACTTTGTTTAAAAAAAAAATCATGGCCTTTATTTAAAAAGGAAATTTAAAATATCCCCCCCTTGAATTGCAGAAGGTTTTTATAGCCTCTATTTAAAAAAGAATCCTTTGAATGTTTTTTTTTTTTTAGGTATCTTCTTTATTAGAGTTTTCCTTCCTCTCACACAATGAATTAAATCTGAAAGGCCAGTCCTGCCAGTCACTTAAAATGTGTAAATGTAATCAATGTTGGAAGAAAGACGACTCTCGTATCATTTACAAGAAATGTTGTGAAAGGATCTTTCCAGTCAGGAAGTGTTCACAAATGTCACTTCTCAACTCAGTAGCTTATCAACCTCTATTAACCTCATCTGCTGGACCAACATTGTTCAGTAATTTAGAATATGTTTAAAATGTATTACTAATTATTTTAAAAAAAATATGTATATTATTACTAAATAAACTGTTTTGTAACATATTTGCCAGAAAACCCGATCTTAACTACGGCTGAAGTGAAATGGCTGATAGCAACTCTGGGTCAGGTTAGAGGAGCTTAAGTGCCTAGTTTTCTACTTCCTCTATGTATGTCGAGGAACGTTGTATGTTGCATTACTCTAATTATTAATATAACCAGTGTGTGACACCATGGAGGAATGTACAAGAATCTGCAATAAATCGTTTTTCTTTTATTTTACATTAACTATGTTATATTTGTGATGAGCTTCAAAAGAGATGCACATGAAGACAAGAACCCTTTTTGTGCTCCAGAACCCCAGGCTTCTTAATCTTGCTTTATTTTACTAATTACTTTGCAATGCACTCCTCTAATTGGTTGATTATGTTTTTTTTTTGTTTTTTTTAAAGATATTCTATAACTGTCACTTTTAACTGTCCATGGTGATGAGTAGGTCAATTATATCCTCCCAAAATAAAAATCGGGCTAATGTGCAAAGATCAGAGCAGGCAACATTTTAGCAATCAGAAGCAACAGGTTGCAGGTTCTACTCCTAAAGACGCTGGAAGCGTTAAACCTGCATCTTTTTTGGTGGCTCAAATTACTTCTGTCACAGCGAAGAAGGAAGCAGCACCTGCTCATGGGATGCATATCATCATTTTGGAAGAATACCTACCATGAACGGATGAGATCAACGATATAAACGGCAATTTTTGCCTTGCTGAAAGTGCTTGCCATTCATCATATACTGATATTAGTGTGTCCTTGTTAACCGATCCCCCTGAAAGCGTACTTTGATTTTTTTTTTTTGTCTTTTTCTAAATTTTTGCCTGACAGTTGTTCTCAATAGGCTGTCCGTACTTCCCTTAAAAAATAAATAAATGCTGAATATTACAGCCAAACTAAACAGTTTAGCTACACAATAAATGTTTTTGTCTTCATGAGAAGATGGCAAAGGGGTTACAAATACATTTTTTATATTCTACTTGTAACAAACAGGACTAATGGATCATTCAAAAAAAATCTGCAATAAATGGCTGGGTTACCTGATTTGTATGGTTTTCTCATCCGATCTCCTGACTTCCCATGTTGCAGTGACCCCTTGTTGTTTGCCTGCTTGCTCCCAACTACGGTGCCCTTTGCTGGGAAAGGGGGATGGGGAGATACAGGGTAGCAGGACGGAGGAATTGGGAAAGCAGACAAAGGAGAAAAGATTTCCTTTTTTTTAAAACAAAGAAATGCCAGCAACTTTAAATTCACTGTCCTTTTGGGTACGGTGATAAATATTGCAACTAATAATTGTTACAGTTGCCACTTTATACATTTTCATTAATTTTTGACCCAGTAGTTTTTATGTTTCACAAATAATAACTTTGTCTCTCGAAAGGACAGACTTCCCCCTGTGGGATGTTGACATGGTACAGTCTGGAGACTGGATTTTGTTCAGTGAATGCCAGCCTTCAGGTTGCTGTGAAGTTGAGATGGGCTTAATAGGGAAGGGGAGGGGGGGGAGTATGTGGCAAACATTTCAATAAAAGAAACTTCTTTATATTCTTCTCTCGCAGCATATTTCCTTACAGACTTGGCTTTAAGTTTTATTTTGTTATTATTTTACTCCTTTTTTGCATATTCAATATTAAGTTGGAGTCAGGTTTTTGCTCAGTCTTAGAGACTGGATTACGATTAGGAAGATGCAATTAGTTTCATGTCCCAAGTCATGTTTTTAGTACTAGAGATTTTTATCCAAAACGGGATAAAATTAAGCAGCAAGTGTTTGATAGACATCCCCACCCCCGGTGTAGCAGGTGTTTTTGAGGCAGAACATGCAATGTCTCTATTGTGCCTATGATTGAGATACTTTGAGCAGATTTACATAATTAGTTGGTAGATGTTACTTTGGTGAGGAATTGTAAACATATAGCGGATAGTCAGAAGACTGTCTAGACCAAGAACCAAGTAAAGAAAAGAAAAAATGTCGGTGCGCTAAGCTAGTCACAGGCTCAAATAATACAAATGTATAATACGAGGCCTACCAAACAGGTGTAAGCATGCTGCAAGAACAGTGTATTGGCTATACAATGTATACAAAAAAACAAAAACTGTCGGCGCAGACAGTTTTTGTTTTTTTGTATACAAGAACCAAGTAAAGATTACATTCTTACAGTAGTTGGAGTAAAACAGTCAGTTAATAGACTAAACAGTTCTTCTATGCTGTAGCATATCTGTCTTCAGTGCTGTTCCAGGCCTAATCCGGGGCAGCGGCACCAGCCACCCATTTGGATGTGTATAGGTGTTTCTGATAGATGAAGGTCAACTATGGAGGCACAGAGCTCCATAGTGCTGGTGATCAGCAGTGATCAGCGATCTTCCATTTACAGTGGTGCTACAGTGGCCCTAATCACCTGAGGATGATAGGCTCCATGTTTTATGTCAAAAGGGCTGCTGCTCTAGTCGGCCTAAACCAGAATACAACACTGCTTTTATGTAGTCAAGTCCATTGTTTCTAGGGACTAAGGGTGATTATAAAATCACTCCATCTTTTTGTTTTTGTTTTTTTTTTTTAACCCAGTTGTGATACATTTTGATAATATATTTGTACTCGCACTATGGTTTTTTATTCACAAAAATAATAGGATGCCAAGCATGGACAAGTAAAGAGTCATTCCAGTTCTAAATGAAGACTTTAAAATTCAATCACAAAAGCTTGAAGCTATCTGCTTCCACCCTAGCTACTGAAAACCAATAGGAGTGAATTTCCCCTCACACAAAAGAATTATCCCTAGAATATCACCATGCCGTGTCTGAATAACACATTTTATATATAAAAACCCTTCTGTATAACAGGATTATCTCGTGGTCTTCAGCATTTACTCCCAATGTCATTTCCACTTGCTATGCATTTAAACAAGGTGCCGCTTCATGCCACCGAGGAACTTCCGTATGAGTTATCACAGATGGAAGGGCTTACTAACATACTTTGGTATATACTTTCATCACAGAGATGGAAACTTCATTCTTACATTCGATATATTTGGCAAATGCTATATCTATTGGCTAACTAACATATAATGGATTGCAAACATTCGAGGCATATTATACATTTGAAGCAGAAATTGCTCGTACATTTATACAGTAACATGGAGACGGTCGCAGCAAGGTACAGAGATTGTGAATCGAGATTACATTCCTCTGGTGATGTTAAAAGGAAATGCAAATGGAATGTTAGTTGGTATTAAATGTAACATTTGGCCCCAGTAGTCTCTTTTGGTGGTAGATTTCCACAGACTACGGGTCTATGCGTAATATTGATGTGTGGATAGTGTGACATAAATTCTTTATCACGATTTAAGCTTAAATTAAGGATGTAAAATTTTTCCATGACTAACAGCACTACAGGAATATTCACAATGTCTGTACCTTGCTGAGACTGTCTCCATGTTTACTACTGTATAAAAGTGTGAGAGATTTTTGCTTCAAATGTATTATATGCCTGAAGAAGAGACATAGATAGTCTCGACAGCTTGCAATCTATTATACGTCAACCAATAAAGGTAAAATATTTACCAGATTTTCTTTCTCTCTTTCTATGGCAAACGCGGTTTAACTCTATACATTTATCTACATTTAATATAAACATATATTTTATTTATCAGTATAAGATGGGAGTAATTTAGATTATTTAATCTTAAACAAACTGCAAAGAAAAAAGTTGGTTTGTAACTTAGTGTAACACTTAGCTCCATTATAATTCCTATGCACTTTGACTGTTCTTGACACTTAAATATTGCCTGTAAACAATATTATCATCGTCCATAGAGGTATAAGAGCCTGGAGGAGAGATCCATATCTGTTTCATAGAGTATAAGCCATGCTCTTGTAGCATGCCTGCAAGATAAGTCAACTTTTAACAGACAATCGCTGTAACAAAAATCAATATGGGTTAATCTTGGACTCCGTGGTGCAAGATGAATCCTTAAGCTGAGCCAGTATATAAAAAGATAGTCATGTGAGCTTTCAGAGACCACAGAATCATATGTAATGTATATGTATGCATCATATGATGCCATTATTTTCTGTGTTCAATAAACAAATGATCCTAAACTAAACAATACTCCATCCTCATTTGGAGCGACAGGACTATATCCATGTTTTCTTATTGTGGTGGTATTGCAATCAGCTCACATATTCCCTAGATGATCTGGAGATGGAGATCTGTCAACTTCTCCTTGGAGACTTTGTGGCAGTCTGGGGTTTGGTTTCTCCATGTAGTCAGAATTTCTGCTAAATACATTTTATATTTACTGTGAAGCAAAGAGGACACTGGAGGGCAGCACTATCCTGAACTAAAGAGACAACACTGAAAATGCCCAGTTTACAGCCACATGCTGACAGCTTTATTTATTGTACTAGTCTCTTTGAATAGATTCATAACCGAGAACTTTTCCTTTTTTTAGATTATTTTGTATTTCACCGCCTCTAATCCTAAACATTAAAGCATATTTTCTTTAAAAAAAATAAATAAGGCAATGAATAGAATGAAATGGTCTTTTTACTTAATAATAATCTGTCTGTATTTGAAACTCAAGGTTACGATGTTTAACCTGCTTCTTCACTAAATGTACATGAGATTAATTATTATTTTTTTAATGTATTTTTAAATACCAGCTGGAAGCTACTGATGAAGATGAGGGGGAGAATGGAAGAGTGTGGTATCGTATTGTTAGTGGTAAGTAAAGATATTTATATCATTGATTTCTTTTTTTGATTGTACAGCCTGATACAGGAATGCTAGAATGCCCTAAAGAAAGCAATCTTTTATACTTCAAACACTTGTTCTTAAGCTTGAATGACAAAATATAATTGCATCATTAGCTCTTCTATTATTATTATTGATTCCAATACACCATCATATTCCCAACACTGTATAATGGGGTTGTTGTTGTTTCAACTTTGTCTGGAAACAAAAATATAATTGACAGCTTTTTTTGCTATTGGATGCTTCAAAAAATAATTTAGTGAAGTGTAAATTTCACATTGTTGTTCTAAGAACACCAGTCCTAAAGATAATCTTTTTGGGATATTTCCAGTTTAACCCTTTGCTATCTGGGAGTTATATCACTTTTATGTTTTTCAGCTATGAAACACTGATTCTTGGCATTGAATAGGTTAAGTTCTTCCCCCCCCTCCTCCTCCAGGAAGAGTGCTTTCATTGTTCATGTGGTTTTGTGATAGTTGGTTTTGTTAAAACTTGCGCTCAGGTTCATTAGCCACTTCTCTTTTATTTTGTGACATACAACCAGAATATTGAATCATCGCGTATAGAATTGAAATAGAGAAGTTACGAAATAAGGTAGTCTGTAAAACACAATGCCAACAAATCTGGGATTCATCTACGTGTGAATCGGATAGAAAATGATATTTTATGGACTAAAGGTGGTGTTATATTGTTTTAACCAAGCTGTCTTATTGGAGTATTTTTTTAAGGGGTATGAGGGCAGCTTGGAACTTTGGACATTGGGTATTGAGGCTCCTCAACTTTATTGTACTTAAATGCATGTCATGTTTTCTGATTCATACTGGGCTTACCATAGAGCTGGCATTAGGGTTTGTGAGATATACCTAATTTGGGTCACTGCACCCAGAATGCTTTCATAGAGGATTTAGGTAAAATCTCTACGCTAATTGCAGCTTCTGCTTCCTTCTGGCTTACGTGAAACAATGTGCGTGCATCCAGATCGCCTCAAGACTGGAATTGTTCTTTGCTAGAAAGTTCTAGGTTTCTGTAATTGAGTTCCAGAAAAAAGAGCTTAAGGAAGGACTGATCAATGTTGAAGCTGGTGGGAAAATATGTTTTGGTTAAATCTAAACATGGTTAGATTTGCTGCATGGGCAGGAAAATAACACAATGATTCCTGTGGAAGCTGGTGTTCGTGAAATCTGATGTTTTAAGCTTTTTTTTTCATATATCTTATGCCAGGAAATAGCCGGAACAATTTCCGAATTGATGTCATCACCGGGCTATTAATGCGTGGTCCTCAACCTCTTGATAGAGAAACCAACTCATCTCATGTTTTGACGGTTGAAGCTTACAACAGCGACCAAGGTCCAATGAGAAGTTCCGTAAGGGTAAGATGGACAATCTAAAGATTAGCCACCTGGCACCAGTCATTTACAATATTTAAGCAGTTAATACATGATCCAGTGTACCATTTTTCATTTCTCATTAGAAAATGTGTGTTTAAGCAATTATTTTAAACTCCCAACATGTTATTATAGTGGAATCATTTTCCATCTAAATTCTCGACATTTTTTCATCTTTAAAAGAGTACATAAATAGCAGTTTTTCATATTATGTCACCTTCTTTGATCTTGGTGTTTCACATTCCGCACTCAGAGCTCATTATCTAACTGGTGTAAATAATTGCCATTCATGTATTAAACTATTCTGTCTATGAACCCAGATGGTGTCCATAGTCTTTACTATTCAAATAACAGTGAATACACTCACGTTGATAGAATGGTACTGTAAGCATTTTTTCCTGTAATTGTCTTTAATCAGTAATGTTGTAGAAATATGTTTCACACAGTTATAATAAAATAGATCTTTGGTTGTCTACTACATGTTCCCCCTATAAATCCGTGCCTTAGAAGATAAGTCGCTATATAATTATTACTACTACTTTGACTAAAAAGAGAGAACCGCAAGCGGTTTGTTGTTCTGAGTGATTTATTTCAGCACTTATGCATATCTGAAATGTTTCGAGAATGATTCACTTATTACTATTATATGAAGCATACATCATGTCTTTGCTTAGTTTTTAGAACATGAAAGAAATAATATTCTCCAAAGTAAGTTATGATAGAATTGAGTTGTGTTCAGTCCCCATCTCATTACTGTAACATGCCTCCAAGCATCACTTAATAAGGTAAAGAAGGACCTCTCTACTGATCTTGGAAGACTAACTTGTACTCTGCGTAACACTAAATCTTAAGAGGAGATTGAGATATAAAATATTCTGCACATGGACATGGTATAAGAACAAGCACACAGAGAATATGAAATGAATGACATTTCTTTTTACAGATCCATAAAAACAAATTGGACAGTTTTCCTAATCCATGGGTTCGTTTAACATCCTCTTTATGTACCTTTTGTATAAAAAAAAATGCTGAATACATTACGACAGGTTTATAGTAGGTCTGACATTTGGATTTTGGTGAAATTAATGCTTACTTATGATTAAGCTGCCATACACAAAATGGGTTTAGTGTGGCACTAAGTGGATTTCCAATTTGCTGCAGATGACACACTGTTCTCTGAAAGTATTGCCACATATTCCCTGTTTCATGCATAGTTCTTCTGAACCAGATCCTCAGTAGACGTGTGCACTGGTGACTTCCAGTGAAGCTGCCACGTGGATGGCTTGATGTGTCTGCTGTCCTCTGTTATAGCATCATCTCCTCCAAGCAACATACTACATTAATACCAAACACTTCTTGTGTTATGTTATTCTAACAGGTCATTGTTTACGTGGAAGATGTTAATGATGAGATTCCAGTTTTCACACAGCAGCAATACAGCCGTTTGGGCTTGCGAGAAACTGTGGGAATTGGGACCTCTGTTACTGTGGTGCGGGCTACAGATCGAGACACAGGTACTGCATAGCACCATACACAAACTCTAAACCTTTTAAAGTTCATTTAATCTATGCCAATTTTGATTATATTGTATTATAGACCTTGTTGTATTACATTGATTACACAGGTTAACCAATTTATGGGTGCTAAAACTGCCAACACAGCTAATATTTAAAAAAGGTGCATGGGCATATAATGGGCAATGGCCATGGGTGGGAAGTGGGCATGGCCAGATCAAAATGGACAGAAAATCGCTCAAAGCAAGTGGGTCTTCCTCAAGCCTTGCCTCCCTTAACACCTTAAATGGTACCTACCGGGTCTGCATGTTGGAAAGTTTAGTCTTGCTATTATTAACATGAATGCCATTTAAATCATGTTTTCTCCTGTAGTGTGTGCTGGTAGAAAGGGAATTATAGAAAACACATAGTTTAGAGGCGAAAGTATAAATTTGTGTCGGTACAAACTTATTAATATTAAGAATTATTAGAGTCTTATATGTTAACTCATTAAAAATACTTCCAATCTCTTGCAGGAAATGGAGGCCTAGTGATGTATAAGATTATTTCTGGCTCCGACGGGAAGTTTGAAATTGATGAAAGCACTGGGCTTCTTACTACCATTGATTATCTCGATTTTGAGACTAAAACTACCTACTATATGAATGTGTCAGCCACAGACCAGGCTTTTCCTTTCAACCGTGGTTTCTGCACAATATATGTCACATTGATGAACGAACCCGATGAAAAAGTTCAGTTCTCCAGCACATCTTATGAAGCAGTAATTACCGAAAACATTGCGACAGGAACAGAAGTGGTTCGAGTACAAGCACGTTCCATTGATAACTTGAATCAAATAACGTATAGCTTCGGTCAGAACACAAATGCCCAGGCACTTGCCCTCTTCAAAATAGATACAATCACAGTAAGTAGACATATTTCTTAGTTTATCTGTAAACTTTCTCTTGAATGAATGAGTTTACTAGCTAGGTGAACATCTGAAAAGTCATTTTCTGGTGGTTTTTAAGACTTTGCAACATTTGCTTAGTTTTCTAGATGTTTTAGTTTATTTTATTTGATCTCGATTAGACTAAAGATAATGTTCAGGGAAGATTCACTCTTAGGACCCTGCACTGGGCACCTAGTCTTGTCAGCTTTTTTTCAGGTGAAATGTATTAATACACTAAAATATTGGTCAGGGCAATATGTCAGGACGGGACCAGTAGATTTCAATGTCAAGGCCAACTATAGGAAGTGTAGATAAAAAAAGGAGTGTCCTAAGGCAAGTCAGATCAGCAAAAGAATATACCGGTAATAGACCTGGCACATCGGGCCCAACACCACCTCCCATGTGCATGCTGTAAAAGTGTAGTGTGCTGTCTCCTGTGTGTGGCTTATCAGTCATTGACCTTGAAGAATTAGGACCAATTTAACTTACCAGTCCAGTTAAAAACTGCAGCACTTTTTCTTCTTTCTTGATAAGACTGTTTCAGTGGATGTCTGAGCAACCCAGTGTTGTAGAGATGAGATCATTAGTTATGTCCCCTCACCTTTATCTCCGACACAAACATGAATATAATTTAAGTGGGAGCTGAGAAATTTGTATAAAAGTTGATGCATCCACACACATTGTGTTTGTTAAAATGATAACCTGAAACCTGTCTTTTAAAATGCATTTAACAGGGTACAGTAACAGTGAAAGGATTAGTGGACCGTGAAAAAGGTGACTATTATCTATTAACCATTTTGGCAGATGACGGTGGGCCCAAGAAAGAATCTACTATGGTAAGTTCATGTAGCTTATGGTCTACCACTGGTTTCAGCATCTTTCTTTCCATATCTGCCCTTTCTGTAAATGAAAGGCTTTAAGCATGCAGTCCGTTTGGAGGGAGCAGAACCTCCAGTAGTACAGGTATCTTTTTTGCTGAACATCCATGTGAGTTTTGCAGCGTCCATGTCTATGGATCCCATACAACATGCCCCAATCAGTTTCCTCTTTCACAGACTTTGCCCTTATGATAGCATCTGTATAATAACTCTACATTGATTGATGCAGAAAGATACACATTTGGAAAAGGATTATTGTTATTGCACACAGAAACTCAAGGGAGAAGCAGGTAGTCAGCACAGCTGTCCAGGTAGCCAACCCATTTTAAGGATATGGTGCAGTTGGTCCATTTGCACACTGAGAGGTCTCAGATGTCATATAATGTGCATAATAAATGTCTATAATTAAAGCCTGGATACGTAGTAGCCATATTGAGTCTGGATAAATAATAGCATTGTTGCTTAACAGCCTACTTACTGGTACTTGATTATGTGGGAATTAATATTTTAGTAATAAAATAAGGGAAGCCACATTTCTCATGCTGCCCAGATTTGGTCCATTGTCCTCCAAGGGTCAACATGTGGCCGTTTTATCCCACTGGGGCTTGTCATCAGGGTGGGATATATTAAATAATACTCACCATAGAACGGTAACAAAAGAACACTGGTGTGAAAAAAGTCACGATCAGCCTTCTTTGAACTATATTTAATAGAAAACAATAACAGTCCAACTGATGCCTTCTTAAGGAACTCCACACTTCCTTTAGGATGTTGTTATAATAAGTAGTGTAGACTCACCTTCCTCTCTAAGGGTCTGGCCTTCCTTAAGCTTTGCAATTGCTTCTCCCTTATCCTATATAATGTGTTAATTATGACAGAATTTCCTGCTATTAACACAACAACAGGCATCTCCAGAATGAATGAATGGTTATTGAAGCTAATGACTAGCATCTGGTTAGGGTTCTGTTTTTGCTATGTACCATAAAAAACTTTTCTATTGGTATTATATATATTTATATATATAATATATATATATATATATATATTAGGATGCGCGCAGACAACCTCCACTGCTGCTGCCAGCACTTCCGCCGGGGCTTCTATAAATGAGCACCGGAAAGTCATGTGATGCCGGAGCTCCATCATAGAAGCCCCAGATGAAGTGCCGGCTACAGCGAAGGTTGTCTGCACGCATCACGTCCACCGGCTGCCAGAGAGGAGGATCCAGGTCCCCGGCAGCGCTGCGGGGGATCTGGATCTTAGTCTTGAAGTCAGACCTTTATTTGAGGTCTGATAAGAAGACGACCTCGAATTTAAGACTAATATGAAACCTCGTCTTCTAATCGAGCAAATACAGTATATTATTTACTAACAATCATCTATTCCATTATTTACCTAAGTGTATAGTGTACATATTTTTTTCAGAAAAAAGTTATCCCTTGACTGATGATAAGCCGGTTACATAGTAATACATTGGTTAAAAAAAAAAACATAGATAAATCCATTCATATATACCGGTATATAAAGCTCTGTTATAAGGGCTAGGAAACCAAGGTTTACACTGCTACTGTATTTTTGCATACAGTGTTAAATTTGATGAATGGTCTACAGGATACCTGTGA
The DNA here is from genome assembly GCA_009364415.1 of Spea multiplicata. Taxonomy (NCBI): domain Eukaryota; kingdom Metazoa; phylum Chordata; class Amphibia; order Anura; family Pelobatidae; genus Spea; species Spea multiplicata. The sequence continues at coordinate 39,088 of VKOC01020686.1, forward strand.
GGTCAAACTGGTTCATGTTTCTTGTGCCTCTCTTAATGTGATAGTAGTTAGCGGTTAAATGTAAAGACTAATCTGTGTATCATTGGAACTCTGGCAGCCGCATGCCTGAAGCCAAATCACGTGTCCTTCCTTTTAAGCACAATCAAGCCCCAATTTTGTTGAATTAGAATCCATGTGACAATATCAAACTAGCCATCAAAGGTGGTATCATCCTTAGCTGACTTAGGCCACAAAACCTTAACCTCCAACATAGCTTACAGCAGCATTTTTTCAGTTCCCAACCCCTATATCCCACCCCCATGGGACATGGTTATTTTGAAGGCAAGACACATTTATGATCAGTGAGATGCATATTGTAGACATACAATAATGGAATTGTGCACACCAAAAAGGGAATCTGAGCTGGGGCAATATATAGATGTCTTTGTCTGGAAACTATAGGACTTAGGGCTATGTTATTAATTAGTTTAATTTCCTCACAGTCATTAAAATTAGTCTTTACTATAATATGCAAATAAACCATATTCATGTTTTGTACATTTTTTAACATTCAAAAACCAGTGTGATTAATCTTGAAGAATACCCACCTGCTTTCTAAGTATAGAAGGTGGATCATACTCTGCTGTTAAGATTCTTTAGGCCTTAAGATCCGCTGGGTTCCACATGTAAAGGTAAAATTGTTTTGTTATCCACAGGTGTCTATTACTATTCTGGATGAGAATGATAATGCCCCCCAGTTTGACTTAACATCTGATACTGTGGTCAACGTTGCTGAGGACTGCCCGAGGGACAGGAGGATAGCTCTAGTCTTGGCTAGGGACCCTGATGCTGGAAATAATGGTTTGGTAAGATTTCTCAGAATGTAACCGTTTACACAATAGTCAAATTTTATGCAAGAACTTATGTCTTGGCTAAAGCATTCTATGCTATTTCTTTCTAGAACACATCTGATTATGCAAAGTATATACCAGCAAAACCTTCCAGGACTAGTAAATCAAAAAAATATTTGCAAATATTCGCATCATTCTCCATTACACCGCATGCATTTCCATGGTCTCTGGCTGGCAAAGTTTAGTGGCACAGGAAGGAGTAGGGAGCCAGGTGAGAGGACAAGGCAAGAGGTAGTGATCAGATAGGAGGACATGGTGCTAGAGAAATAAGAGATTGAGCACAGGATATGCAAAAGTATGTTCAATGGTATGTCCATCCTTGTGAGTGGAGGAGAAGTAATAATGGGGGTCTTAATGGGGGATATTAAAGTGATCAAATATGATATTAAGGTCATAAGTGGAGAGGAAGTGTTTAGGAGCGAGGCAAGGAATTGTTTAGGAACAAGTTTAGCTGGACCAGTATATGCAATGCAGGATAGGTTGAAATGTGCAGGTTGAGGAAAACAGCCTACACCACTGCCATTTTTGCCACCAGAACTGCTAATGTGATTCAGATGAGGGGCACTGTAGGAGAGAGTGTCAAATTAGGCTGTTCCAGGGGCATATGGTCTAAATTTCGCTAGAGCAAAGAGGTGCAAGGAATGAGAGATGATTATTACACATGGAATGGTCATTCCAGAGAGCACAGTTGAATGACAATAGGAGTAGCAGCCAAAACCAAGTGCTCCCCCTAACCCACAATGTACATAAATACACGTACACATTCACACACTTATGCCCATACTACAACATACATCGACTACATCCCCTGGAACACACAGGCCCGTGCACACTCACACACAAAGAGGCACTCAAACACACTTGCTCATTCTAAACACGCGCATAACTCCTTCAACCCTAAGGTTGTCTCTCACATGATGCAAGCTTTCCCACTGGTAATGCCCCATAACGTAACACCACTAAACCCGCCTCTACAAGGGGGTCGGTCCAAATTGAGCCTCTGGTTGGTCCAATTAGGAGAATAAGGACTAGACAGCCCGCCCCTGGGGTTCTTCCAGGATCCTTCCATGTTCCATCCTTGTTGAATTTCCTTTGTAAACATTCTGATAGTGGCACTTTTGGAGTTAGTACTTCCAACAACTACCATTATAAACACTGTGAAAGTTACATTTACAAAAGTACTACATGGAAAGTGACACACAGAGGAACAGTCACAGATAGATGGGGAATGAGAATGATGGCTATGAAGAATTCAATAAAGACAGGATAAAAAGAAAAATAATATGCAGTATAGCCTGGAATGATAGAAATAGAGTTGAGTAAATTGGAAGTGGAATACATAAATAATTTCATTAAGTAGTAAAGCCTCCTATGATGCTGATAGATTGTAGTAAATACAAGAGAAAAAATACATGTAGATGAGAAAAGAGAGGGGATAGATTTGTTGTGACACTGAGTAGGAATACACAGAAAGCAGTATTTACTGTATATACAACATAAGTGAAGCTTTTTGTCAACCAATTTAATAGTCTTTTCTATACCTAATCTCATATTACAGGTGACATTCTCACTAACTTCTGGAAACACAAATGGACTTTTTGAGATTCGCACTACTAATGACACCTATGGTGAAATTGTTTTGGCAAAAAGTTTGGACCGGGAGTTGCAAGAGCAGTATTTACTGAAGGTAATTAAGACACTTAACATTTAATATAACAATTTTACAAGTCCTGGTTTCGTATAATAGTAGATTTGAGTCACGTAATCAGTTGGTTTGGTCTTACAGGAAATATACGGTATGTGTTATTTACCTCTGGTGTTCTTATTTCTTGTATACACAAGGATTGGTTAGAATGTATGCTGCAGTTTTGGACCTCAAAATTGCATATGATGCTTATGATGCAGTTGGTTTATAAAAGAGGAACGTGAATAAAGGAACCACCTACCAATAAACAGAGATATGGAATTTGCAAGGAGTTGTATAAATAAATGTAATGTAATGTAAATGTTCCATTTATACAACAAGTGCTGTAAATACAATTTTTAATTTATTTATTACACACTGTGAATTTTGTTTTTATTTGGGTTTGGGACAGAAGAAAACATGGTTATTCCACAAATTGCATGGCTGGAAAGTGACTGTTCAAAGTGACACCTTCACAAAGCAAAACTATTAATGACATTATGATAATAAGTCTATCCAGTGAACCAATGCAAGATATCTCCAGTTGTATTAAATTGGATAAGGACTAAAAAAAAAAAACCAACTATTAAGCATTTGTCAATTTTGTTCAGAAGAATTTGAACTTGGAACTATGCTTCCTCTGAATCAAACTAAATGGCCCTTGATTATCTGCTATCTCTGTGGGGTGAAGATTTCACACGCAATGGCCTCATTTGTACCTCAAAAGTATTTGTACAGTGTTATTCTAGAGTGGGAATCGCTGCCCAAAATTAAATTGCATATTGCAAATGAGATATAAACAATGCTTTTATGGTGGCATGATCCCATTCTCTGATCTTGCATTGATACATGTTCTGATGCATGGTGGTTATTTGTTTGTCTTGGCTGCTCCTACTTAAAATTTCATGCAATCACTTTGAAGGCATCCAGTACTCCCAAAACCTTTTTCAAGTGACAATTCTCTTTTATCTGACATAGTTAGCTTACAGTTACCATGTATTATTACTTTAAATTTATCAATATCTCACCACCCATTTCTCTAGCCATCCTCCCTGTTTAATAAGAAATTGAAATTTTATGTATAACACATATAACAAACATTTTTTTTTTCAGGTCCAAGCTTCTGACAATGGCTTTCCACCTCGGAGATCTTATCATATGGTGACCATAAATGTTCTAGATGTTAATGACAACCCTCCTGTCATTGATACCCCGTTCGGCTACAATGTCAGTGTGTATGAGGTATGGTTGCCCATTGTTGTTGTTTTCCTCATAACTAAGAAAATGTCTTTGAAGCCCATCTGAAACCTAAATGTAAAACTAAGATCAAAGGGCTGTAAAGTACAGTAAAAGGTACTGTTTCACTTTGAAAAAGAACATTAACATGGCACTGTCTAGTATGTTAAGTAAAACAACCATAGCCTATTTGTCATCTCATTATTTCATTTAAAGGTTTAATTACAATTTTATTTTTGTTTCTATGGCAAAAGCCGTGGATTGCATGTTTTATTGGAAAAATATGAATTAGGCAATTTTTTCCCGAAGATTAAATAATTATTTCTGGGAGGGGTTTAGGCATTAAACCATACTAGTAATAGTTTTTCTAATTTAGTCACAAAGGTGTTTAATGGATGGCTGTAATAGCACCTATAGAAGGGCATAAAAGGGGAAAGATCATAATTGATAGATAATGAAATTACACAACCTTGATCCTCAGACCTTGTATTGTACAATACAATACCTTGAATTGACAATTCCAATATTTCGTTTACATGTTCTAGTTAGAATTTGGGAAGCACAGTCACACTAGCATGGCAAACATCACCTAAAGCTCTTCTGCCCTTAGGTTCCTAAAAAAGAATGGAGAAATAACCTACATTTTCAGTGGAGATACAACTTGTTTGGAAGCATCACTTAATAGGATTGGTCAATGAGCTACAGTTGTGTGCTTTTTTATTTGTTTTATATGTACAATGAGCTTAGAACATAAACCATTTGATAAACCATAGTCTGATTTGTATCTCATTTCAGAATGTTGGAGGGGGAACGTCTGTTATTAAAGTGACAGCCACAGATAAGGACAAAGGGCTCAACAGCGTTCTTTCCTACTACATCACACAAGGCAATGAAGACCTTACTTTTCGAATGGATCGCCTCACCGGGGAAATGGCCACAAGGCCATCTCCCCCTGACCGTGAAAGGCAGAGCTTCTATCGACTTGTGGTTGTTGTGGAAGATGAAGGAAACCCAGCTCTATCAGTGAGTATATCAACAGATGGATAACTTTGTCAAAGCCATAGAGAAAGATATTGCATTATTCTAGAATAAAGATATTATAGGTGTATACATCTGTGTATCTAACTGGCTTTCTATTTCTATTTTTCCTTTTTTATGTATATATATAAGATATTACATTACATTTGCAGACACACCTCCTAATTAATGAACTTGGATGTTTCTTAACGGGTATATATAATCAAGCACATAGGTAAGCCATCTCCATAGACAAACCTTGGCAGTAGAAGGGGCTTACTGAAGAGCTCAGTGACTGTCATAGGATGCATCTTTTGACACAAGTCAATTCAGGAAATTACTGCCCTGGTAATGAGGAATCTGCACACACACCACAGGAACTCAGGTGCTTAACTGTGCCAGGAAGGGCCAGCTCCCCAGTAAATCAAAATAGAAAAAGGCTCCAGGCACTCAAGGGTTCCAGCTTAGGCAGGTTTATTGAAGGACAACACCAACAACATTTCGACCACACAATGAGGTCTTGATAAATTGTGAAGTGAAAGAATCTAAGTCTAATAGTCTGCGATAGACCACTCACATGAGTGGGGCTGCCTAGTGCCGAACTGTGAAGCACATTTTAAAAAAATTGCCTGTTCTCTGAAGCATCACTCAGCTTCATGAAATGGGTTTCCATGGTTAAGCAGTTGCGTATGAGCTGAAGATTTTGATCTGAGTTCCTGTGGAAAGTCTTCCCAGAAGAGTGGAGGTTGTTACCTAGAAAATGGGAGGGCAACTCTGTTGTAATGCCCATGGTTTTAGAATGGGATGTCCAACCAGCTCATATAGATCTGTGGGTCATACTTTTGGTCATATTGTGTTTATATAATTATATATACATATATATAGAGCAAACTTAATTCCTCACTTAAATGCATAAAAGCCAGGAAATTAAAGAATTTCTCCCCATGTGCTTTTATAAATGACATCATCAATGACATAGCGATTACTTCACAAATTGCATCATCAATGGCGTTAAGCTTGAAAGTTAAATTATATGATACTATATTTCAATAAGTAGGATTTAAGGAATGCGTTACCTAAAAAGTGGGGTAAAAACTGATAATAGTCATATCCTTAAAGAGAATTGTATTACAAAAATAGGTACGTTCTTTATTAACACTATAGGAGGGTCGCCATTCTGGCCCCCGTGGGCTTCAATACAAGTTGTCAGAGCAGTGGCGGTTCTGACAGCTTGTTTGATGAATATAAGATAAGAGGAGGAGAGCAGTGAATGCAATGTAACTTTTGGAGGTTTATTTCCCATTCTAGACTCTAGTTTGGCAAACAGGTTTATTGGGGTAAATTCTTTGTTTTTTTTGCTTTTTTTTACTTTAAATGGAAATATCTCTAGATCTACATCTTACCAGCTTAAAGAAAGTGATTAGAGCCCTTGTTTGTGGTAATTTTCATGGAAATTCATTCAATGCTATAGTTTGTGGACTTAAGCTTTATTAAGTTCTTTTTATGGTACTTCATAAAAAAAAAAAAAAAAAACATGTTTGAGATACCAGTATCTATATTTATGAATAATAGAAAGAAAATGTAAATAACCTCCCGTCAACACTCATTGGGTGCTTTCTCATCTTAGTTTCATGAAATGTGTGGGTTTTTAAAGGTGGTAACCTATTTTTAGGTATCTAGTGTTAACAAACTGTGTTACTTAGTGTTTGAGTTTCATGATTTCCCAACAGGCCAACTTCTCAGTATGAACCATTTAAGGTTTCCTGCTTATTAGATAATCACATTGTTAGTTGACAACAATTGTAAATAGAACAATGTGGAAACATGGTGCCTCACAACTTATCTTTTAGATGTTACCTTGGTAACGTTATTGAAAATAACTTATTTCTGTGGACTCAAGAACAACAAAGATTATAGAAGTATAGATGATGCTATATATATCTATAGATAGATAGATAGATAGATAGATAAATATCTTATTATGCTAATATTACTTATTTCATAACACTTTCAATCTACTCTAAAGTTAGGGGTTGCTTTTATTTTGAGTGGATAGGTCTGGAAATTTAACCCTTTTATACTTTTAATGGTATGATGGTGTCAAAACATAAAATATATATATAACATTCTAAATATTTTTTATTTTTTTTTAAAACTCTTGTCTTTAAATCACATTTATATACACAATTCAGACCCTTAAGGTCTGACTTTGTATGTTCAAAATTGATTCCAGGCTCTTCTGGAGTAGACAATTTTGCGTTCGATATCGAATCCAGAGATAACAGAACATGGGAGGGAGACATAGAGAAGAGCAAATAGCGTCAAGTATTTTTACTCATGCATTTATAAATGTTCTTACTGTGGGAAGAAGTTTGCAGACATGTATATAAATGTAGGTCATTTGCCTATAATCCAAATAGTCACTTCAAATAATGACAATGGTCTATAGCACTTTTTTCCTTGAACATGTCACCACATGGCACAAACACAACTAGTTTTGCCTACCTGGTTTCTTTAAAATGCATGCAAAAAGTGTGTATTCATAAATGTGTTGGCTTGGATGAGTATGTTTGTGATGGCAAATTAAAAAAGGACATTATAGGTAGTACTTTAAGAGTAATAGCAACTAGATAGACACCCACAAGCATTCTGAAAACTAGAGAGAGATACGGGATTGCCCATTTTGGAAGAGGGACACTTTGGAGATGTAGTAGATGGGTATGTCAGTGTTGTGTGCCTATAGATATATATATATAGTCACAGAAACAGGAATACAATATATACTAAAGAGTAGTTTTTGGCAGGACCAAATTACTCTGTGCTAGTCAAAGTGTATGAACAATAGATTTGTTGTTTCTCTAAGTAAAGGTGCTAAAGAGATCAACTCACAATCTGCTCAACCACAGAAAACAGGAAACCACTAACCTTAGCAGAAAAAAGAACAATAAGGGTGCTTAGTAAGGAAGTCAAGCTTCTTTGTGCCGTGAAATATACAACATCTGATTTCCTCTTTTATGATGATGTTAATCATCCAACTAATCTTATGTTACTAAATTATGACTGAACTAATAACTTAATTATCATATTTTTAAAGTAAACATTGTGATTAGTACTATTATTTTTTCTTCTGAATTAGTTTGGTGGTTTCATATTGTTAAATACTAAACTATATCTTATATATTAAAATTAATATATAAATTTCCTGAACATAATATTTCATGATAAGCATTGAGGGAGTGTGGCTTCACTTCTAACACAGGGTAATGTTTTCTCTATGTAAGCATACCTGGGAGCTTTTGGGCTCCAGCTACCCTGAGCCTACTCTTGCAGGACGCCACCAGGAGTACCCGATGATGTCGTTGGGCAGTGCTGCTGACGTCATGGGAAATGCACCTATTTAAAAGGGAAATGGGCTAGGAGTGGGCGTGTCAGGACCCTGCTCTCCTGGCCTCTCGTGGCGAAACCCAGAGAGTTCCCAGGTATGTATATAAGGCTTTCATTGCAGGGCCGTCATCAGGATAAAGGGGACACATGAGAAAAAGGACTATGTTAATGTAGTCTGTGAAAGCTGTATGCATATTTGAAGTCTTCTCCTCTTAGTTTGTATCATCACTTATGGTCCCTGGTGTATCTGTATGTGATTTGTTCATAGACATGTGCTTAGGCATTATTCATACGCTTCAGGGTTAATTCACTAAAGTTAGACTAAGTATTTGGAGGGCCAGCATTGAACCTACCCTGTATAATGTTCAATTCACTTGGTGAGGAGAGTTTGAAGAAATCTTAATGATTTAGCTATGTTATATGCAATGGCGTCTCCAGCAATCAGATTTAGGAGGGACACATAGGGGAACAGAGACAAGTAGAGGAGCGGAGAGCAGTACATGCACACAAATACCGCTGGCCATTAAGGGTGCTCATGCTGACTCCTGTCCACTAGCGAAAGTGTCTACAATGGGCACTTGAGCATAAGAACTGGGCCACGGAACAATGGAAGAAAGTATCCTGTCTAATAAATCATGTTTTCTTTTACATCGCTTACCTGAAGAACACATGGACGCCCTACCTCCCAACTTAAAAAGTCACATACACACTATTGCCTGGCATGCCTCTCCAACAATAAGGAGAGCTGAGAAGTCTTCATTCAGAGCTCTCATTGTCCCGGTCTCCGGCTGCCTGCCTGCCCCACGAACCTGGTAAAGAAAGATCTTTTGATCTCTCCAGCCAGTGCCTTTGGCAGAGCCAACGGAGTTTCAGTTGGGGGCATATGAGGGGGTAGAATATTATTATGGCTATTTATAGCTATTGGATCTCTGCCTGTATACATGTTGACCTTGTACATATTTTAAATGGTTTTTTTTTGTCAGTGTTAGCTGTTATCTTGTTAGGTATAGAAACAATATTATACACGATAAATGATACACCAATTGCAAAATAAGGATTTTGTATATTTTATGTATTGGCTTCACTCATTATTGTGGTGGATATTTAGCCCTATATAGTATTGTCTGATGTTTTGTTGGATTGTTAGAGTTTTATGTTATATTGATCTAAATTTGATCACTAGAGTCACAATATTTTAAACTTTACTTAGTTTTCTTAATGTTCAGATTCACTAAGAACCCAATTAAACCAGTTGGCATCATCAACAATTTTCTTCAATTATTTTCTAAACTCATTTTAGGTGAAATCTCAGCCTGTTGTAAGACTCAAGAGGGTTAGATTGCTGGAGCTGGATGATGTCAATTCTAACAGCATTTAAATCTTCATAAAGTTGCTCAGCATGGGAGAACTTCCATGTGTAATTAGAGACCAATGCATGGAAGCTTATTGGATGATGAATTAATTAAACATATACCCACAGGCAGCTTAAGATATAGCTGTGTTATGTACAACAAATAATAGGCTTTCTACTTCTTTGCTTTGTACCGTTACAATGTTGTCTAGTTGTCTATATTCTGTTAGAGGAAAGTTGAAGTACTCTTGAGAAATAAACATGAGGTTACTTGTAACAAAATATGTATTTTTAGATGCAACTATTGTTTTGTATATACAGCTGCGGTATGGGCTAAATTACAAAAGACGATTGGGCAGGCAGTTTGTGTATTGTTGGCAAATGAACAGCCAGACTATATAGCTAATTCAGATAAAAAATAAAAAATCAGCCATTCTTCACAGCATTGATACCACCAGCTTCAGCCTGGAGAGTGTGTGTGTATGTATATATATATATGTATATGTGTATATATATATATATATATATATATATATATATATATATATATATATGTGTGTATATATATATATATATATATATATATATATATATATATATATATATATATATATATACACACACCACACACTTTTTATTTTTCTACTGATACAACATTCACAAGTCTTTCCTTAAACAAATAAGTGATTTAGTTAGAAGCACATTGAAGCTTCCTTATAAACGGAAATAAGAAGGAAAAGTACTAGGATAAGCTGCCATAGTGTAAAATTAAAGTGTAAGGGGCTGTAATGGTAGAAAGCATCTCTTCTTGAAAGTGTGGTGGGTAGGTCGAAGAAAGTCGAAATGAGAAACAAAATGAGAGGTTATCTCAGCCCAGGATTTGAGATGGGGATCCCATTTTGTTTTTCTCACCTTAGGTTGAGTAACCTTCAGCAGAAATGGTGGAGGATAAAGTCCTACATAAACTCCATTTTAGGTTATATTCAATTTACTGTGTGGAAATTAGTATGCATACTTTAGTTATTTAGGTTATAAAATTTAATTTCTGACTCGTTTAACTCCACCTCTTGGCTGCCTCTGTTGAAGATCAGTAAGGCTGTTGCACATGCGCACTCCCATTCAAGTCATTCCCTGCATGCACACCTACATTCTTTCTTCTGTTCCCCTCTTTTATTTTACGTGTGAAAATGGGGTCCTGCTTGGTGGTGCAGTGAAGACAGCAGAGATCTATGCTCCTCGGCACAGACTTATTGACATCCTGTATGGCTGCACATTACAAAAATATGACCTCATATACCACTGTAAATGAGAGAGAGATTTACAGAGGTTTGTGTTGGAAGACCTGCGCATTTGTGTGCTGCCCTAGGCCTAAATAAGGTGATGTTGAATACAGGATTTAGAGAGTACTGCTTTCAACTGAGCTTACGATTAAACTGGCATTGTATTATTGTTTAACCCTACCATACATTTAAACCCAAATATAGAACACTGATTTTAACACTGTAATGTTCCCGGCGGTTTTTTGGTGTTAAAGAAAGCAGTGCTTGATCAAATTTATTTTGTCTATTCCCGAAAGAAGGTCTACCATCTACTAGCATGGGGCAGCATGTAAAACAAAGTTGCCTTCTGGCTGCTCTGCCCACCATTACACACACCTACACACACTAACTCTGACATAGACATTCACTTTCACCTGGCAAGTGTGAAGCCCGAGCCTTTGGGCAGAGTGACATAATGTTTCTTTATCTGACCCTGCCTCCGTGAGTGAAGTTGGATGGTACATTAGGACCGACTCTGGGGCCAATTGCCTTTCTGGCCAGCCCACTGCTGCTGCTTCCTCAGATTAATATTTCTGAGTTTTGAAATGTAATCCACTAATTCAGTGTAAAGTTTTAAGGGAATGGTTCAGATGGACCTGATTTCCCGTGACATATTGTGAATAATTACTTGCCACTCTAAGAAAAAAACAAGACTTTAACACAGCTTGGAAAATAATTAACAGAGGCAGAAAGTAATTATGTTTAATTACTGTCCACATAGCAGATGGCATACTGTTTTTTTAAGAGAGGTATAATGTGATCACTTGATAGAGTATTGTTTGTTGTAGCTGTGTGAGTTAACGATGCCCATGACTATAAAAAAAAAAAAGCACATTCATCTCTCAAACTTACTAACTGACAAAGACTAAGATTAGCCAATAGCAAAGCCAACACTATCTAATACATTTTCTGTCCTGAAGTCCACCTACTCCTCTTACTATAATACATATGGTAGCTGGGATATCATGTTAAATATACATAATGTCCTCCTTGCAGATGCATTAGGTGGGAATCTGCAAAATCCCCTATATGCATTTTCCCCTTCCTCTGCCTCCCATCTATTTTCCAAGTATGATGTGCATTTATCAGAACACATCCCCTAACATGCCATATACTTATCGTCGGCTCCAGTACTGGCCCCTAGAACACTCCAGACACCTGTGAGCATGAGTGGAAAGCCTTCTCGTTGATTTCAATATGAGCACGTTCCTACTATTGATTAGCTGAAGTACATCTTTAATGGGAAATATACATTTTCACCTTGTATGCACTTGATGCATTTTTTAGAGCAATATTTAATATGTATACACCACTGAGTTGTTTTATTTAGTGTGTACAATAATAGTTTTTGGTAAACGGTAAATCAGTGTAATGTGTGTCTCTGTGATTAGTTTCACATACCGCATACCGAACATGCCTAGATAAAGTCTTTGACATCTTTGTTGGGCCAGCAAAAAGTCTGTTGTAAAAGGAACAGGGTGCTATGAATACCTCAATGTCCTGCCACCGGGGAAGTGTGAAACCAGGACAGTAACGGTTTAATAAAGTAGGGGTTGGGCAAATTAATGTCTGGGAACTGGGAGAGGCCTGACATTTAGTTGAACAATATTAGTATTAATGGCTCCAAAAATACAGCCAATGGGAATGGTTTGTTGGAAAATCCAAAGTTAGATTTTTTTTTTTTAGATTCAGGACGATACGTAATTCTGAAACTGAATCTGGTAAATAATAACGCCCACCTGACTTGTCTGGGATTGAGGCGTTTAGCATTATCCAGGTAAGTAAGGTTCTTGTTATCCGTATAGACCGTAATAAGAGTTTCAGAGCCCTCATAGAGGTGACCCCGCTCATCGAAGGCCATTTTAATGACTAACAATGTTGCCGATGTCATAACTGCTCTGTGCTGAACTAAATCGTTTAGAAAAATAGGCGCAAGAGTGAAGAGGGTTGTCTCTGGGAGAGTACAGGCCCAACCCCTAGTTTAGATTTGTCCACCTCTAAGATGGTTTGGTAGGATCCGGACGTTTCAGAATAGGAGCAGACGCAAATGCGGACTTTAGACAATGAAAGGCAGGAAAGGCTTCAGGAGACCAATTCCAGGAATCAAAGACTTTCTTTGTTAAAGCTGTGATGGGTGCTATGCCTTGGGAGAAATTTCTGATGAGTCGTCTGTAGTAATTAGCAAAGCAGATAAATCTCTAAATTCCTTTTTAAGATCAAATGGACTAGGCCATTGTGTAACTGCGGCAAGTTTCTTGGGATCCATCTCCAGATGTGCTTCAGATATTGCATAACCAAGAAAGGTAGCGTGAGAACTCTCAAACTCACTTTTCTCTGCTTTGGCAAATAGGTTGTTCTCCCTAAAATGTTGGAGTACCGACCGGACATGAGCACAATGTTCGTTCAGAGTCTTAGAATATATCAGTATATCATCTAGATAGACGACAACGTGGGACAACAACATGTCTCAGAAGATATCATCAACAAAGTTCTGGAAGACAGTGGATGCTTTACATAATCCAAAAGGATATTCATAATGATCATGTAACGGGTGTTAAAGGCGGTCATCTATTCATTTCCCTCAGGAATCTAGATTCAATTGTAAACTCCACAAAGATCTAATTTGGTGAAGACGGTGGATTCCTAAAATTGGTCATATAATTCAGACATTTGAGGAATGGGATATTCTTTGTCAATTCTATTCAAGCCTCTGTGAAGTTCCTGGTAAAAATAGAATGGCACAATCGTAAGGATGACGTGGTGGTGGTCTCTCAGCTTTCTGTTTAAAGAATACGTCCAAAAACTCATTATATTGATGGGGGGGACGAGTAAACGAGGATCCACAACCGGAGACTGAGCATTGCGTGAGCCGCACAGTAGCTCTGAAGACATGAGACTTGACATGAGGCACTCCAAGCAGTAATTTGTCTCTCTTTCCAATCAATGCTGGGGCTATGGAGACACAGCCATGGTAGCCCTAAAATCAACGGTTTGTGAGGACTGTGAAGAACGTTGAGAGAAATTGATTCCACGTGTAGAACCCCCACCATTATTTGGATCCGAATAGTGGAATGAGACATGACACTGGACCCGAGAGGAGAGCTATTCAACGTAGAAATAGGAATGGAGATGGTACAGGGAATAATTGGAATACCCATGCTCTTGGCACAAATACAAGTTCAATAAAGTTCCCGGCAGTGCCTGAATCTGTAAAAGCTAGTGTGGCCACTTGGTGACCTGTCCACTGAAGGGGAGCAGGTATGAGGAATCTTTCATGAACAGGTGGTGTGAAAAAATGCTCAGTGGACCACCTTCGGATTCCACTAAGCTTTGGTGTTTCCCTGCTTCTGAGAACTTTTGGCCATATAATACAGTTGAGGCCAGATGTCAGATGTCTTGATGTTGCTTCATTCTAGATAATCATCTTTCCTCATGATGTCATCTATTTTCTGAAGTACACTTTTCACATATCAAAATGCCACCACCCTCATACTTCACAGTTGGGATAGTGTTCTTTCGATTAAAAGTCTTATCCTTTTTCCTCTATACACAGTGCTGATTGTTATGGCCTAACAGTTACATTTTTGATTCATCTGACCAGAAAACACTTCTCCAAAATGCTAGGTTTTCATCCTGGTGATCACCTACAAACTTCATTCTGGATTTGCAGTCATAGAGTAGGGACTTCTTCCTACCGTGACAGCCTTTCAGGATGTAGATTCTTTCCAACCTGATACCTCCAACCCCTTCACCAGATTACTTTGGATTCAGTTAAACTTTTTAGACTAAAGAACTTTTTTCTGTAAACATTTGACCCACTGGAATTCTGATATAGTGAATTAAAGCTGAAAGAATTCTGTCTGTAATCAATTGTTTCAAGATTACCTCTGAACAGAGTAGATGCCTTAATTGACTTGCCAAAAGAAATGTTAAAAAGATTAAATGTCTTTAGCCTCGGTGTGCATAAACTTGTACATCAAGTATGCTTCACTGAGCCCCGCCAACAATTGTGGTTCTGTTGACAGTTGGAAGGGTTCCCTTAAACGTCTTTTATTAAGGAAACAGTCTCTCTGTCTCTCATTATTTTAAAACATAAAAATATAAATGCTGTGCAATCAATAGATATTTTGTTGCTATGGTGATTTCTCCACTTTTGTGGCTGACTTGCTATTCGTACTATTATTGTACCTTTATTTATTGCAACCTTTGATTGTTTACATTATATTCATCACATCTCCATGATAAGAAGATGTTACATATAATTACCAAAGATTTGGCCAGCTTCTCTGCCCCTTAACACATTTATCATGGCTGATCTCTTTAAATCAAAACCAGAATGGTACATTTTAATTTTGCTTTATAGCTTTTCATCTCTTATAATCTCTTTAATTGTTAACGATCAAAGACAAACATTGCATAAACAAAGCAGTACACAAAATAAAAAAATGTTAAAAAAAATTGGCTTTATACATCTCATTGGTATATGTCTGAGCACAAAAACAAGTGGTGTTAATCAACTTTGGTTACTCTGGCGGTAAGAACTATTTTCATAATTTTTCCTTGAATCACTTTTTATTTGTAAGCGCACCTGTGTGCCATACTGTCTTTTTAAACACTAGCTTGCAATAATATTCATTAAAATGACTATATTGGTAAACCATTTTATACTGTAGTGTTTATAGTGAAAGACAGCATTGAATGAGACCTACAGGTTTTGCAAATTAATGTTTTAACATCCCGTATTTCAGCTATCGCATAACACTGGCTGACCTAAAAATGCAGTTAGTATGATGGCATGAGCAGCTTCATCATATAGCGTGTCTAATAAAATCACCCCCTGGCAGTCGCTCTTCTTTGTTTTATACTTCTGTGTCACATTCAGTAGTTTTCAATAAAATGTTAAAAGTATTGTTTATCTATGGAATGAATGTGATAATTTGGTAAGATATAAAATTATTGCACATCTCGAAGAAAAACAATGTGGTGATACAATGGTCAAGATATTTTAAGAGGACTGGCTGTATAATACATAACCAGAATACACATTTGGGCTTGTTTACTTTGGAGAAAAGATGCATATGTGGAGATAAAATAACCATATGTACCATGTCTGACGGGGCATTTTTCATTTATAGAGCTTTCCAGACAATAAAGGGGCATAATGGAAGGTTCCAGGAAATAGATTTCATGTTAAGCAAAGGAATGGTTTTATTTAAGGTCAGGGCAGGTATGATTTGAAATATACATCCAACTGATGGGCTTCTTCTGAATATAGCCATTCAGAATTACAGTTCATCTTTTCCTTAGGTAATTTTGATTTGGGGAAGAAAACATGAGTGCATTTGGAGTCAAGTAGGTTTTTGTTTCACCCCTTTGGGACAATATTGGATACATTTTTCATTGGGGGTATTTTTTTGCCTTCAGGATCAACAATAAAGCTACTTGGAAAGATTCACCTTGGTAAACTTCTGGTGCATAGTCCATATAGTTAGGGTTTGCATATCCAAGCAAGTATTGCCTTGGTTAGGCAGGGGCTACAGGTTCTCACATATTTCTGTTTAAGTAGGTAAACATACTTGACAAAAGCAGATAAAAGGCAGACATTTTATACAGAAAAGGCGCTAACTGGTTTTAGTCAGATAAGTTATGTTGGCTTAGAAATGTACTTCTGAATTAGAAATGCATGCCGTAATAAATATAAAATGGGCAACACATGAGTTGGTTTTATCAGTCATCTTCCATTTCGTACGCAAGTGGGATTAAAGTGTCCATAAAGATCTAAATGTGTTTTGGTTATTCATTGCATTTCTTTGACAAAAGGTTCAGTGCATTTCCCAAAGATATTTATACAAAAATGAAACATGAAATTAAAACAATACAGCTGTTGCAGACTGCTCTATGGCAGGTTTACCCTTTTCAGTGGCCAGTTATGTTCTTGATCTGACGATATAAAAAGGCCCCCCATTGAAAATTGATTTTTGATGGGTATTCTCTTTGTTAGATTGTAAAGCAGGAAACAGGATGTCCAAGTGTCCTAATGTGTGTTTTTCCACATAAGCAATTGTTCTAGACTACAAGAGTTATGCCAAAATCCATTTAGCATAACCTGCAGGGTTCCAAATACTTCTCTCCGTTAATGGCAAATCAGGTTAGACGCTGGTGGGGTCAGGTGAATCTGGAACTGGTTCTGATAAAAATAAATACAAGATTTGTATAAATGATACATTTTTCCAACATAAAATAAAAATGTGATATTGCCTTACTTGTAATATAGAAGTTAGAACCAGATTGGGTGTAACATATAATGGTGTAAGAGTCATATACAGTATAATAGACATACTTAGGCCAACATTTTCAGAAAAAAATCAGTGGTTATTTTTTTGTAATTGTTTATAATGCTCACTTCCTCTTCAGGTGAGCAAGAAAGGGAAAAGCTATTTTTTATAGATGATATTTTACATTGTGTTGATAAGTTTTGCCTAATTTTTTGGTTTATCTGAGTCTGTCTATTCTACTCTCGCCATTCCCCTTGAATATATCTATTGTGAGAAGTGCTGCATTAGTTGCTGGCGCAATAATAATAATAATAGTAATAATATCACAGTCTGTCTTCAGGAAACCTGCTTCAGAAGACAGAGACTTATAAAATGTGATTGTCTATTGACTCTTTAGAATACAAAAGTTAGAGGTATCTGTTGGATAAGTGTAAGGGTTGGGGTTGCTGTCTTCAGATCTACCTCAACTAATGTTGATTCCTCGGCCAGGATATCTATTACTAAAGCTGTGCTGGCAACCAACCAATAGGGAAATATGCCTCAGTTAATAAAGCACACGATCTGCCACCACCCAATCTCTTTAGGATATGATGCATTATTAGTGTCTATAATGTTTTAAGGTGGTGAACAGAAGGGGTATTCCATGAATCTGATCCATAAAATTTTTTTGGACTACTTACCTAAAGCAGGGAAGAAGACATCATTAGGTCCCAGTGGAGAGAGCGGAGTGTTTGGTTCAGAGAGCAGATGGCGGCCAGATTCTGACTGCTGACGAGCAGCCATAAAATTCAACCTGGGCCTTTGTTCGGTAGTTCCAGTGACATTCCCACTAGGGGGGTCATCAAAGACAGGGTTTTCAATGCCCTGGGCTTCACTGAATAGAAAGTGAATAGAGTACATTGGATTAATTTCACATTAAATGCCTCCAATAGATATTGTTTTAAAGGCATTTTCAAAATATTTATTATACTACTTAGATATAAGAAAACTAGTTGGCAAGTTCAATAGAATGTAACAACCTTTCTAGCATTTCTTTCGGAAATGATAGTATCTAGATTTCTTTGTTTCATACATTCTGGTAAGTAGTACCATCCATATTAGTTTACATTGCTGTAAATAGAAATACATATATTTTCTGTTATGTTATACATATCTAGGCTGCCTAAGGATGGTCGCCCAGAGCATTTTATCTCTTTAAAGGGGCAAGGAGTGGATGGAACCCAAGCAGTGAGCATCCAAAAACAAACGCTGACAATACAGTTCTCCGGTATGTCTGTGTAAATTAGCTAAAGTTGTAGAATTATAAAATCAGATCTAGCTGCAGTCATAGGCACACACCCATGATTAGAAAACAAGGCAAAATCAAAGGACTGTTTTACATATTTACACTTCTTTACTTCATGTGATACATTTACACATACAGACAAAACATTTTTATGTTGCCTGAGAACGAATTAGAAAGTGTTACTTCTAACGCTTAGTTTCAGATTTCTATGTATTTACTGGGAAAGTAATCTGGAGTAATATGGAGGATGTTAACCAATCAGGAAGTCTGAAACAAAAGATGACATTAACAGAGTTGAAATAAAAGAAACTATGAAAGGTGACTGGTGGATTTATATCTGTAATCTGCTGGTAGTTCCTCTTTTGCATAACAATTTAATGCACCTTGTAATTCTAAGGAATTACTAGCCAAATGTATGCATATGATGTGAGTCATTTTGATGCGTAACAGCGTGCTATAGGCAGGGCTGGTGCAAGGATTTTTGCCACCCTAGGCAAAAACATAATTTTGCCACCCCTGGCTCCTCCCCCACAAGCCCCTCCCCTTTTGCCAACCCACTCCTCCCTATAGTGACCGCAAGCCGCGGCCGTGCTTACTGAATGACTGCGGCTGCAGCCTGCACTGCCTGCGCGGCTGCCTGCCTCCCCTCAAGTGACCGTGGCCGGCGGTTCACGGCTGCCGGCGCCCCCTCCAAGTAGGTGCCCTAGGCAGGGGCCTACTTTGCCTGTAGGTGGCGCTGGCCCTGGCTATAGGAACTCTACTATTAATCCTAGTCCTGCCATGTCTTCTTTCCCTGGTGCTGCACACAGGCATAATTATTGCTAAATGTAGTTAACGTTAACTGATGCACACGCTCTGACTTTGTTTGAATTTCAACATATGTGTAATATGTGCACGACCCTCCTGGATGCTTGCGTTTGACTACTTTTGGTTCTTGTTCTTAATGTTGTTGTTTAGCAGAGTTGTGTACAATGCAATGTAAAAATAGACTTTTGCATGATATTCCGAGACTAAACAATTAAGCTTACCTGTCCATTCTAACAAGCTCCTGTGCTCCTGTGAAAAAAAAACCCAAACATTTAATCTAGGCCTGAATCATCTTTAAGATAATGTTTTAAACATAATTCAAGTTTATGCTCATAGCTCAAAGTTATTCCTATACTTCAGTAGTGGAAGCAGACCAGTAGCCTGTGTGGAGGTTTACCCCCTCTTCTTGAGTCCAACCATATCTATAGTAGTTCTGTAGAGAAGAGGAGGTTCTCCCTGGTTGTAGAAGGGTGTACTGGGATCTGTAAGGTTTGCAAGGGGGTTGATCATTTCTGCACCCTTCACAATGAGTTTTCATAAAAGATGGCCCTGTGCAACTTATAGTTTACCTGTGAGATGACACAAAAATCTCTCCACCATAACAATTTTGCTAACTGACAATATATTTCTACTAACTAACAAAGGAACCAAGTAAGATACATTTAAGCAATCAGATGCGAACAAAAGATTTCTCTTTTGGGGTACATCAATTGTGTCATCAATGGAAACGGTGCTTATAATAGTTTTGGAAGTCAAACTTACGTCTATTGGTGACTGCCTTTCTTTGCTTGTAAACAAGGAATAGTATGAGTGGCAGACAGAGGATACCAATGATGCAAGACACAATCGCCAGTGCTGCTGCTGTACTTTCTATAATACAGAAGCAAATGATTTTATTACATACAAACAAGCTTTTATCAAAGACATCGTTCAATGTACTGTATTCATGTAATATGCCACATTTCCTACATTTCTTTCACATGAGAGAATTCAAAATATAGCTTTCACCTTGTTTGCCCTGGTCTAGATGTTAAGTAAACAATTGCATTTGATTGAATATGGACTTTTACAGCAGGGATATTACATGTAGGCGGTGAACTAACTGGCCAAATGTTTCCCAACTAGAATATGTATTTATTCACAATGCAACTCTAGGTTTGTCATGTGCCAAATAAATACCACTCTTGGTATTATGCTTGGTATACACCACATTCCCATTTTGTTTAGGATGATCAAAATTTATTGGAGTGTTTGTCTAACAACCTCAAATTAAGAATGACAAATAAACATGCGCCCAAGCAACACAATATGTGCTGTGCTATTTTGGTCAGTTGGAACAGTCGGTATTACAGATTTGTAGATGTCTTCACACAATAAGTAATAATATCTGTATTCTTACTTCCGTTGTCTCCATCTGATGAGTGAAATGTGCAGGTTTGAAGATTTGGATCATCTTTAAAAAAAATAAAAACAAATTTGGTAAAATCAAAATAAAATAAAGCATTACACACGTAATTAATACAAATTAATACAAATTCGGAAAACAAGACCCACTTTGCACTTGCAAGCGAGAGGACTATACCAAAACCTTTCATTAATATCAGAACCCACTTTGATGATTTGTTATTTTCTTCAGCTAACCTGGGAGATCTCAACTTGAGATGCAACTCATCAATTTATCTTGCCGATATTGGATGAATCTTCTCTAAACTGCATGAGTACTTACTGAGTATTGGACATGGACATAAAAAAACACTTAATTAATGCAGTAGTATGCATTTGGCAAGCACATTTACCAGAGTCTGATCCAGAACTCATAACCTCATCACGTCACTGCTTATGTGGATTAGGGAATTCCTTCACTAAACTCATTACTGTGAATACCTAATTTACTCATTAATAAAGTAATAAGTAAATTAGCTGAATAAACTAAAATAAGTTTAGTGAAGGAATGAATAAATTATAATCTGTAAAAAATGTAAAGTCTTGATAAACAGTAACCAAATTACTGTGAGTAAATAGGTAGCATGCAAGAATACATGCTTGAAGTAGTAGCAGATGCACATTGCATACAAATCCCACCTTATTATGCATTAAAACCCAGTAGGTCTAAATAATACCATATAGTCGCATAGTTTGTAAGACCGAAATTTATGTCAGTCTCATCGCGTAAAGTCTCATGTAGTACTGAGGTATTATTTGGTTCCTTTTTCTTTTCCTATTATCCTGCTGTAGGTAATCAATTTTCTGGCTACCTTATTTTAACTTACATTTCATTCCCCTACAGCCACATAGTCAATACAATTGTTTCCACATGGTACATACTGCACTGATTCACAGTTCTTCCCATCTGTTGTATTCTTTCATCCTATTCAGATTTTTTTCTGCTAATAACATTTTGATTACAGCATCCCATGCATACAAAATAGCATGTCCGTATACACTTTTAACTATAAATGAAATAAATAAGCTCACTGTAGGTAACTTTTTCTTACCTGTTTTCACTTGTAACTGAATGTAACTGTGGGCTTCATGCCTAAGGTGCTTGTTCATGGTGGCCACAACATAACAGCAGTAGTGACCGCTGTCTACTTGTGACAGATTCTGTAGGTTTAAATGAAATACTCTGCTATGCACTGTGTGTACAAGTGTGTGGTGGTTGCTCGTATTTTGCTCATGGCTTTTATGCGAACAGTCAGGGTTCCTGTTGTTACTAAAGCGCCAAAATGAATGTAAATGTTCTTGCTTGGAGGGTGCAGATCCAGTGATGGTGCAGGTGAGATTCACATTCTGTCCCACAGGGCAAACATACTGTGAGTATGGAGCATAAACTGAATACCAGTTTTCCAGAGCTGCAGGACAAAGCAGTGAATAAAATCAACATTACACAAACATATTCGTTAAGGCGTAATACAACTGTATATCTATATGATTTCTTCTCATAAATACGCATACACGCAGAAGCACAATGCAGACATACTCTAACAAAGCACACTCACACAAGCTCACTACACTCACCACATGCAAACAAAACACAAACACATACAGTTATTGTGACTCCTGTTGCTGTCCTCACCTACAGCCTAAGTGGGTGCTGAGTTGTCACTCCACTCTGCATTTATTTCTCTAAAGCCTCCCCTGCAGTGGATGATCCATAGTGTTACTAGGAAAGCAAGACTACAAAACCCTGTTTCCTGATCAGTATGGAAACAACAGGCGGGGGAGGCGAAACTGAGTTTGGTGTCCAGGAACTCAAATGGCCAACACAGAGCCCTGATCTAAACCACATTCCACATTGAACACCTTGGGAATAAATTGGAACACCGATTGTAAGGCAGTTCTTCTCAACCAACACCAGTGTCTGACCTCACAAATGCTTTTTTGGCCGAACGGGCACATATTCCCACAGACACAATCCAATCTTGTGGAAAGCCTTCCCAGAATAGTGGAGGCTGTTATAGCCATAAAAGGGGGATGGGACTCCTTATTAATGGGTTTTGGAATAGGACATCCAACAAGCTCATATGCCGTAGGTGTGATAGTCAAGTGTCCACATAGTTTTGGTCATATGGTATACCTCTATATCAATGCCATCCTTTCCAAAGGGCAAAAGCAAGGTCCCTTGGTGATGAAGAAGTGGTGCTTCATTCTACACTTAAAGTATTGTACATTATTTAGCTCAAACTTTAATAAAAAGTGTACTTATTAATAGTTTTCTAATTTCACAAGAATACAGTACAGAATATGAGAATACAGTTATCGGGACTGGTTTAAGAAGTCCCTGTTCTCCCAAGTGTGATGATAGCTTCTTGCTTTTCATCTGACTTCCTGTTTACAAGCAGAATATATCACACTATAGAGAATATTTCTTACAAGATCTCGTTTCTCGGTCACCACAATGTACTCATTTTAGGTATCAGGAAAAACAGGTATATGTAGCATGCGACAACAATCTGTACAGTCATGGCATGCAGTGGTTTGTCTGTTTGCTTAGGTTAAGTTAATTTTCATCCACGCCTAGATGCTAGACCCTAGTTCTTGGACTTGCTATCATTTTTGTCAAAAAAAGTAATTCTGGGCAAAACAAGTTGAAATTTCATAAAACAAATCTTTTGTTTTTTAAACCTCTGTCTGGGGTATTTTGCTCTGTAAACGGTATTGTAAATTATTAACCAATAGTTAGATTTTTATTCCTTCCTCTATGATTCTTGGATCACTAACTCAAAGTCAAACTCTTACAACCATCATAATTAGCCACACAAACACCATGCATGCATCTGCAGAAGAGCACAATGGTTTTAGAAATGTTTCATCACAAAAGGTGAGATCTGTCACCTCTCTGGTCTTGAGCCGTCACATGCATTTCTTAAATAGTGCAGCATACCAAGCAACAAAATAAGAAGTAGTAGTATAAATCTTAGAAAAATACATTCAATACATTTAGAGTATACATAGGACACAATAAAACAAAATCAGCGTCATTGTCTAAATGTAGGGTCTGCTCACTTCTCTGACTTCATACCGTTTACCCCGCAGGTTTAATCAGCACCAAAACCTTTCCCATGCAAATTTCAATAAGTTATTTGCCTTTGGGGAATGGTTTTCACAGCTGGACCTAATGAGGCATAAAACTACACCACATGGAACAGTCTTCCTAAAATGATACAGTTCATCAGAAAAAAGTATGCCTCCTCTATTAGATGTTTAAAATGTAACTTTCATGGTCTAGGGTTTGTGTGTTCCGTCTAAAGCCAAATTAACAATGACCTCTCTCTTCCAAGCAACGCTAAACCGATTCTTTAACAATAGCATATAGGGCTTTTCTGAATGTGTTTTACACCCTGCAGTTTGACCCTGGAGGGCCACTAGATGTATAGTGCTAACAATTCATATAAAGAGGCACAGAGGCAATTGTCAAACTGGCAATTAGATTGGTATTATGTTGTCAGCAGAAATGTCCTCCGAGAATGTTTTAGAGAGCTTTGTGTGTTGTTTTCTTAGACACAAAGTATAGTTTACAGTACTCTGACTGTATAACGATAATTCCCCTTGTAATAAATCTTAACGTTTGAACAAACATTAATGACGAATATGGTTTTACATTTTACTCCATCTGGGCACACGTTAATCTGCCTAAAGGGTAAGATTGTTCATGTATTTTTGTTCGAGTTTGTTCTGCAACGTGAAGTAGAAATCAACACATTGACTTATACTGAATAGTTGTATTTTCCATGATGTGTTTTAAATATAGTTTGCCTTGCCTTCCCCTGACCTTCCCTTTTCCTGTAAGTAAGTCGAAGGTCAAATAATATGATTTTCAAAAAAGAGGAATGTTTCAATAACTGCTCACGTAAACACAAAATGTGCAGTGTTTCAAACAGCCCCGTTTTAATAAGTTTTGTAAATTAACGTGCAGCAGATGCAGATTCTGATGTCAAGTTTATCTAGTTATAACAAAGCATGTGCAAATCAACTTTCACAACTAAAAGAAAACAACCGTGTACTGACAAGATGTTAAAGTAAAAGTATCACTAATTATATATAATAGACACACCCATGCCTTTTTGAGCTATAAGCTTTAATGCTGCAGTGGTGTCTCCAGCTTTTATATGTAGGGGGCACATGGGGGATACAGGGACCAAAGTAGGGCGGGGGCAATTATAAAACACTACATATACACTCCACATGAGTCAGTTTTGGGGAATCTTGTGCTGTCCCACAGCAGTAGCACAGAATACAGTTTCAAAACTAGTAGCGTAAGGGTCCACAGATCCCCTGAGATTTTTACTTTAATGTAGAGGTAAAGGATATAATACAGTGAGGGAACATAGATTGGCTAGGCCTATGGCTCCTGCATCTAAGACAAGACAGAGGACTGGTGTTTCAGCAACCTAGAAAAATGAAAAATTATAGGGACACTTTGACACCAGGTAGGCACGTTTCCATAATACTAACAGAGCATGATTAATATACAAATCACAATTAACCATTTCAGGACCTGTAAGAGAAGCTGCACATTCATTTACCTCTACAGCTTCTGTTGTAGGCGCTGTGTACACTGCACCCTCCCCTTTATCCTGCCAGTGTCTTCTCTGCAGCTGCACACTCTCACACACTGACTCCTTCTGCCCCCTCTTCCCTGCTCCTCCTCTCACCTCTCCTGTCAGTATCAACTTTGCACCTTTAAGGAGAGATCAGTGGAGACCAGACAACAGGTGGAGAAGGTGAGTGAGCAGGTGGGGCGGCCAGATTCAAGGGGGAGGCAGGGGTGCAGACAGGGAGAAGAAAGGAAGAGAAAGCTGTGGGAAATAGGTAGTGAGAGGACTAGAGGTATAAGGTCAAGGAGCACATAGAGACCTAGGTGGAGAATGCAATGGGCACAGACAGTACTGGGGAAGAACGGATTTCATTTTCGAATAAAAAGCCCTCAAAATTATGTCCAAACTTAAAGGGCAGGTACAGAAACTTTGTTGTCCGAAAATGCATGAGCAAAAAAACTAAATGAACAATTTGTCCAAAAAGATTTCGTGCCTTGTGCACAAGTCTAATATAATGGGCTAAAATCAGAGCTAGAACACGTAGTTCCTGAAAACATTACATTATGCAAAAAGCTTTTTAAAAAAATCATATTATTGAGAATGTATTTTTAATCTGATGACTGGCATTGAAAAATATGGTGTCATTTCCCTGATTTGTAGGGTTGAATTTAGTTATTTTAGTCTACAAGACTGTTTAAAATTGCAGTAGTAAGCAGCACAATAACAAAACGTAAACAGTTTAAGTATATAAGGAAGTGGCATTTATAAGCAGAGATATAGTCCTAGCTCATAGGTCTTCGCTGTATATATTAGTGTATGCATATCGTACATATGTCTATGGTGTATGTAAGTATTAAGGTGTGGCCATCAGGTTGGTCAACTGTGGCTACTCTTGGCATGGCCGAATTGAACAGTACTACAGCATTGCTGTAGCCTATCCAACATAATATAATAAAAGGATAACACAACATTATTCATAAGTTATGCCCCAAGTCTTACTTATTAGCATTATTGCAAACTGACCCAGCAGCTGCATTTACCAAAAATAACTAGGGTTTTGTTCCAGGGCTTTTCAGTCTAGTAATGGAGAAGTACTATGTAAAACCTCAATGGTCCCTAAGATACTTTTGCATAATAAGTCCTCAGACCTACCAGAAAGCATTTCATTTCCAATCTCAAGCATTGTGTTATAGTTCGACAGGGACACGTGCCGGCAATTGGTTATATTTAACTTCCATCCATCAATGCAATATACATAAACAAAGATTCTTTTATAGAGCCTCCAGTGGTAACAACCTGTTGAAGGAGCTTTGGGAGAAAACGAATAATGCTGTACTTGCACTGATTCTGTTTTAGCGGTATGGTATCGCACTGACCGAATTGTTTATTTTTTTTTATGGATTGAAAATATTATCTGATTTTGCTCTATTGCCTCCTCCCTTTTCCTGTCTTCTCATGCTTCAGTTTTCTACTGCTGTGAAGAGCCT